>CM033472.1:212742528-213031230 GCA_019447015.1 Hymenochirus boettgeri | reverse complement strand
AGCGAAAAGAGAAAAGAAGAGAGGAGAAAAGAGAGAAAGGAGAGAGAGAGGAGAGGAGAGAGGAAGAATAGAGCGAAGGATGAGTAGAGAAAGAAGAGAGAGAAAAGGAGAGAGAGAGAACAGGAAAGAAAGGAGAGGGAGGTGAGAAAGAAGAAAAGAGAGAGAAGAAGCAGAGGACGAGGCAGAGGAGGCAGAGAGGAATAAGAGGAACGAACGAGGGAAAGAGAAGAAGACGAGAAGCGAAGACGTAGAAGCGGAAGCGAAAGAAGAAAGGGCGAGAGAGAAAGCAGAGCGAGAGAGGGGACAGAGCGAGAAAAGGAAGCAAGGAAGTGAGCAGAGAGAAGAGAAGGAAGCGAAGAGAGAGAAGAGAGGAGAAGCGAAGAAGCGACAAGGAAAGAAGAAGGAGAAGAGAGAAAGATGTGAGCAGAAAGAACAGAGAATGCGGGATTTGTAGTCAGAAGACGGAGGAAAGAAGAAGAAGAGAAAGCAGAGAGAGAGAGAGAGAGAGAGAGAGAAAGAGGAACGAGAAGAGAGAAAGAGAAGAGAAGAGGACAGAGAAGAAGAAAGAGAAGGAGACAGAGAGAGAAGGGGGAAGACGACAGAAAGAGAAGAGAAGAGGAAAGAGAAAGAGAAGAAGAGAAGAGCAGTAAGAGAAACGAGAGGAAGGCGCAGGAGGGGTGAGCAGAAGAGAAGAGAAAGTAAGGAGAAGGAGAAGAGAGAGAAAGAGGAAGGAGAGGCTGAGAGAAAGGGAGCAACGAGAGAGAAACGGAGGGAAGAGGGAGAAAGAAGAGAAGAGAAGAGGAGAGCAGGAGAGAGCGAGAGAGAGAGAGACGAGAAGGCGAAACAGAGAGAAGATGAAAGAAGAAGGAGAAGAGAGCTAGAAGAGAGCGGAGAAGAAAGAACGCCAGAATAGGAGGAAGGAAGCGCGAAAGAAAGAAAGGAGGAAAGAGAAAGAGAAGAATAGAGAAAGGGAGAAAGAGACAGAGAGAGAAAGAGGGCAAGGGGAGAAAGGAGGGAAGAGAGAAGAGCAGAAGACGAGAAGAGATCGAGAACGTAGGAGAAGAAAGCAGCGCGAATAGCAGACAGAGAGCGGGAGAGTACAGGCGAGGCGACGCAAGAGAAAAGAATCGGAACGACAGAGCACCGGCCCGAGCGCGCGAAGGGAGGAGCAGAGAGAAGAGGAAAGAACGGGGAGGGAAGCGGAAGTGAAGGAAAAGAGCAGAGGAAAGCTCAGAGCAAGAGAGACAGAAAAGACAGCGAGCGAAGTAGAAGCAAGAAGAGGCGGACATGAAGCGAGCCCACGGAGAGAAGAGAAAGGAAGAACGAGAAGAGCGAACGAGCGTGAGAAGCAAGGAGGAGAGAGAGGAAAGAGACCGGGAGACGAAGGAAAGAAGAGAGGCGAGAGAGGGAGAAGCAGGAACGACAGTAGAGAAGGGCGCGGGGCGAGAGGAGGCGAATGACCGAAGTCGCGAGAACGAGCAGGAGAGAGAGAGGAGGAGCGAGAAAGGAGAAAAGGAAGAGAGAGAAGAAGGATGTTAATGAGAAAGAAGAGAGAGACGAGGAACAGCAGGAAGAGAAAGAGAGGGAGTGAGAAGGGATGGCGCGGGAGAGAATAGTAGAGAAGTAGGAAGAACAAGAAGAGCTAGGAAGTCTGCGAGAGAAGAGAAGAGAGAGGAGAGAGAGAGAGAGGAGGACCGGAAGAGAGGAGGCAGAGAGCCAGAGAAGAAGAAGAAAGAGAGACGAGACGAAAGAGAAGAGAGGAAAGAAAGAAAGAGAGAATGAAGGCAAGGAAGAAGAGGAGAGAGATGAAAGAGAGGAAGAGAGGGAAGAAGAAAGAGAAGGGAAAAAAGAGAGAGACGAAAGAGCAGGAGAAAGAGAGAGAAGGAAGAGGAGAAGACCAGGAAGCACGAGATGACGGCGAGAGAGAAAGGAGAAGGGAGAGGAGAGAGAGAGAGGAGAGAGAAAGAGGAGAAGAGAGGAGAATGAACGAGGAAGAATGCTGAGAAGACAGAGAAAGAGGAGAGGACAGGCGAGAAAGGCCAAGGAGGAGCGAGACGAGCAGAGGAAAGAGAAAGGAAGAAGAAGAAGGAGGGAAGGAGAAGAAGGAGGAGAAAGAGGACGAAGAAGGAAGAGAGAGGAAGAAGGAGAGAAAAGAGGAAGAGAGGAAGAATGCAAGGAAGAAAGAATAGAAGAGCCAGAAAAAAGGAGGAATGGAGAAGTAGGACCGAAGAGTAATCGAGGAGAGAGGAGAGAGAAGGGAGAAGAAAGGAGAGAAGAAGAGAGAGGAAAGGAAAGAAGAGAAGAGAGAAAGGAGAATGGAGAGGAACTGAGTGGAAGCGAGAGAGAGAAGAGGAAAGAGAAAGAGGTAGAAGAGCTGGAGAGAGGAAAGGAGAAGGAGCGAAGAAGAGGAGAAGAGAGGAGAGAGGGAAAGAAACGAAGAGGAAAGAGAGAGGAAAGAGAGGGAGAGGGGAGGGAAGGAAAAGAAAAGAGGAGAAAGAGAAGAGGACGAAGAATGCTAGGAATAGAAAGAAAGGAGAGAAGAAGAAAGGAGAAGGAAACGAGGAAGGAGGAAGAAAGCGAGAGACAGAGCGAGCGAGCGACAGCGAAGCAGAGGAGGAGAAGAGAAGAGGGCGAAAGAGAAACGAAGAGAAAGATAAAGAGAAGAGAAGGAGAAAGGCGGATCGAAAGACAGCGTAAAGAGAGAACGAGAAGGAAGAGAAGAGAGAAAGAAGGGAAAGAAGATAGAAGAGAGGAAGGGAACGAGAAGAGACAAGTGAAGGAGAGCGAGTAGAGAACGAAGAGAGAACAGAAGAGGTCAGAGGAAGACAGATAAGAGGAAGAAAGGAGGAGAGGAGCGAGAAGAGAGGGGAGAAAGAAGAAGGGGAAGATAAGAAAGGAGAAGACAAAAGAGAAGAACGAGAAAAGAAGAGAGCAGAAAGAATGAAAGAACAGAGAAAAGAAGAGAAGGAGAGAGAGCGAAGAAGAGCAGGGAGAGAAGAGAGGAGAGAAGAGAGAGAGAGAACAAGAGGGAATAGGAAGAACAAGAGAAGAGAGAAAGAAGAAGTGCGAGGAAGAAGAAGAAAGCCGAAAGAAGGCAGAGGCCGAAAGGACCCGAAGAAGAGAGGGAGCGCGAAGAAGAGGGAGCGAGGAGAAAGGGAGAAAGCAGAGAGAGACAGAAGGGAGAGAGCAAGAGAACGGAGACAGAGGAGAGAGAGAGAGGGAGAACGAGCCCGAGGAAAGAAGAGGACGGAGAAATGAGAAAGAAGAGAGCGACGATGAGACGGCGCGAATGAGAAGAAGAGAGACAGAACGCGAGAGAGAGAGAGAATGCAGAAAGAACGAGCAGAGAAAGAAGAGCGAGAATGGGGAGAGAGCGAGCAAGGGAACAGCGAGCGAGGCGAGAGGAAAGGGGTGGGGGGGGGGGGGGAGGATCGAGAGAGAGAGAGGAAGAGCAGAAGAAGCGGGCGAGAAGTGAAGCAAGAGGAGTAGGAGAGAAAGAGAGAAGAGAGAAGAAGAAAGGATAGAGATAGAGAGAAGAGGAGGAGAGAGGAGAAAGAGAGTGAAAAGGAGAGAGAGGCGAAGAGAAAAGACGAGAGAGAGAAGGAGGAGAAGAGAAAAGAAGAGTGAAAGAAGAGGGGAGAAGAAGAGAGCAGAGAGAAGAGAAGAAGAGAAAAGAGAAGACAAGAGAAAGAAGAGAGAGAGAGAGAAGAGAGGAAGAGCGGAGAAGAGAGAAAGAGAGGGAAAAGGAGGAGAGAAGAGAAGAGAAAGAAGAAGAGGAGAAGAAAGAGCGGAAGAAGAAGAGGAAGAAGGGAGAGGAAGAGAGAAGCGGGCAAGAGAGAAGAGAGCGCAGAGGAAAGAGGAAGAGAGGAAGAGGAGAAGGAGAAGAAGGAGAAGAGAAGAGAGAAAGAAAGAGAGGGAGAGAAAGACAGAGGAGAGAGACGAGAGAGAGAGGGGAGGAATGTGAGAGAGGCAGGAGAGAAAGAGTACAAATATGAAGAAAGAAGAGGAAGCGAGGAGCGAGAGCGAAGAGAGAGAAGAGAGAAAGAAGGGAAGAGAAGCAGGGGTAGGAAGAGAAGCGAAGACGAGGAAGAGGAAGAAAGAAGGAGGAGAAGAATGCAGAAGAGAGAGAAGAGGAGGAGAGGGGCAGAGAACAGAGAGCGAGAAGAAGAGAGGTGAAGAAGAAAAGGAAGGAGAGAAGGAGAGAGCGACTCATCGAAGAAAGAGAGGAGAAAGAAGGTGAGAGACGAGAAAGAGGAGAGAGAGAAGGGCGAGAGAAGAAGACAGAGAAAGCCCGGAAGAGGAGAGAAAGAGAACGGGAGAAGAGAGACGAGAAGAAGAGGGAGAAAGGGAGAGGAAAGAATAGAGAGAGAGAATAGAGGAAGGAGAGAAAGAAGGAAGGAAAGCAGAGAGGCAAGAAGGAGAGAAGAGGGAGAGTAAAGAGAAGGAGGAGAGAGAACGAAAGAGAGAGAGAGAACGGGGGAAAAGAAAGGAAGAGAAAAGGAAAAGAGAAGAAGAAGAAGAGAGAGAGAGGAGGAAGAGGGAGGAGAGAGAGAGCAAGAGACCGAAGAAAAAGAGAGCCGCCGAAGCGCGGAGAGAGACAGCAGAGAGAAAGCGCCGGACAGACGCCAGGAAAGCGCGCGAGCAAGAGAGGCGACGAATCGCTGAGAAGAGCGCCAAAGGACGCACGAACGAACGGGAGGGCGCGGAGAGAAGAGAAGAAGAGCGAGAGAGAGGAAGGCAAGAGGAGAGGAAGGCGAACAGAAGAGCAAAGACGATGAGAGAGAGAAAGAGAACAGAGAAGAGAAGAGAGCGGAGAAGCCGCCAGAAGGAAAGAGGAAGCGCAGAGAGAAAGAGGAGAGCGAAAGAAGAGAGAAGAAGAAGAACGCAGGGAGCGAGCGGAGGAGAAGGCGAAGGAAGACTGGAGCGTGCAAGAAGAAAGGACGAAGAAAGCAAGGAAAGGAGGGCGAGCAAGAAGAGAACGAAAGAGAAAAGGAGAGAGGCGGAAGAAGGAGAAAGGAGCGCGGTCGCAGGAAGGGAGTAGAAAGGAGAAAGAAGAGAGAAAAGAGGAGCAAAGAACGAACGGGAGGACGAGCGATGGCAGGAGAGAGAGAGAAAGCGGAGAGGCGAGAGAGAAGGAAAGCGCCAGGAGAGAAGAGAGAAGAGGACAAGGGAGAAAGAGAGCGAAGAGAGAAAGAAGCGAAAAGAGCTACGAGAACAGAACGAAAGAGAGAAAGAATGGAAGAGAGAGGAATGCAAGAGAGAAGCAGGAGGAAAGAAGACAGGGAGAGAGAGGAAGAGAAAGGGAAGAGGACGAAGGCTAGAAAGAAGGCAGAAAGAGAAGAAAGAGAAGGGCGCTGAGAGAAAGAAGAGAAGCGAAGAAAGAGAGAGGAGAAAGGAGGAACAAGAAGGAGAGGAAAGAGATCGCGAAAGTAGCAAGCGAAAGAGAGAAGAGCGAAGAGACGCGAAGAGACAGGGAGAGGAGCGGAGGACTGCTGGGATTTAGAGCAGAGGAGGAGAAGAAAGATAGAAGAGAAGAAGAAAGAAGGACGAGAAAGAGAAAGAGGAAAGAAAGACGAGAGAGAGAAGGAGAAGAGAGAGGACGATGAGGAGAAGAAAGAGAGAAAGAAGAGAGGCGAGACAGCAAGGAGAGAAAGTAGAGAGAAGAAGAGGACGCGAAAGAAACGAAAGAAGAGAAAGAAGAAAGAAGGAAGAGGAGAGGAGAGGAGAAGAGAAAGAGATAAGAGAAGAAAGAGAAGAGGAGACAAGAAAGAGGGAGAATAAGAAGAAGAGAAGAGGAGAGAAGAGGAAAGAGAGAGAGAAAAGAGAGAGAGAGTGGAAAGAAAAGGAAGAGAGCGAAGAAAGGAGCGAGAGAGAAAGAGAAGAGAAAGAGAGGGACGGGGAATGCGAGAGAGAGAGAAAGAAGAGGAAAGGAAGAGAAAAGGACGAGAAGAGGAGGAGAGAGAAAGAAAGGGTAGAGAAAGAAGAGAAGAAAGGAGAGAGAACGAGAGAGAGGAGAGAGAAAGAGAAGAAGCGAGAAGAGCGAGAGATAAGAAGAAGAGAGAGAGGAAGCGAGAGAGAGAAAAGAGAGAGAAAGGAAAGAAAAGCGAGAGAGGAGCGAGAATGCAGAGGGACGAAAGAGAAGAGAAAGAAAGGAGAGGAATAGCGAGCGAAAGGTAAGAGAGAAAAGAGGAGAGGGAAGAAAGAGCGAAGGAGAAGAAGGAAGAAAGAAAGAGAGAGACGAAGAAGAGAAGAGAGAAAGAGAAGGGAAGAGAGAAAGAGAAGCGAGCGAGAGGAAGAAAGAAGGAAGAGAGAGAGGAGAAAGCGGGCGGAGAGAGAGAGAGGGGCAAGAGAGAGAAGAAGAGAGGGAAGAAGAAAGTAAGAAAAGACTTGAGAAAGAGAGAGCGAGAAGAGAAGAAGAGCAGGAAAGAAGGGAACGAGAAAGAAGAGTAAGGAGAGAAGAGGAGAGAGAAAGAAAGAAGAGGAGAAAAGAAAGGGGAAATGAGAAGAGGAGAGAGAAAGGAGAAGGGGAGGAGAGGAGAAGGAAGCAAGCAAGAGAAGAAAGAAGAGCTAGAGAGAGAGAAAGAGAAGAGGAGAAGAGAGAAGAGAAAGAGAAGAAGGAGAAGCCGAGAAAGAATGAGAAGAGAGGGGAGAACAGAGGAAGAGAGGAGGAGCGGAGAAGAGAAGAAGTGAGAAAGAAATGAGAAAAGAAGAAGGGAAGAGAGATGAGAAGAGGGAAGAGAGGGAAAGCAAGAGAAGAGGAGGGAAAGAAGAGGGATGAGGAAAGAAAACCAATAGAGAGAAGAAAGAAGAAAGAGGAGGGCGAGAAGAGAAAGAGAGAAAGAGAAGGAGAACGGAAAAGAGAACGGAAAGAACGAAGAGAGAGAGGAAGACGAAAGAGAGAAAAGGGAGAGAGGGAAGAAGGAAGAGGAGAAGAGAGAAAGAAGAAGAGAAGAAAGAACGAGTAAAGGGAGGGAGAGAAAGACATAACTGGAGAAGATGAGAAAGAGAATGCGGGATTTGTAGTTTTCAAACATGTGAAAGGTCACAAGTTAGGCTGTATTAGATCTAGACAGATGCCTTAGCTACAGGATATTAAGAAAAAACTTACTGCTGGGAATTGTGTTTTCAAACATGTAAAAAGGTCACAAGTTAAACACGCCTGCTCTATACCTTAGGCTGTATTATATCTAGACACATGCCTTTGCACAGGCAATAAATAGATACTTTGGATGTCCCCACCCATTTCTTTAAGTGGAAATATGTGTTTATATGTTAGATTATTAAGGCAATGCTATAATAATAACATGATTCTATGGGTACCTTCTGTTATAAGAAGGCTCTATTCATTTTATACTCGTGTGGAGCTTTTAGCTCCTCTATCCAACACTCTCCCTAACATGTATATTAATCAGTATCCTGTGCTCCCAAGTCCTAACCCCATAGGTTAGTTAAACTTGTTGTGGTAAATACTAATAAATATGAACCTGCATACTGTTGTATTCAATTAGATCAACTAGACTTGAAGTTTAGTTCTTGAAGACATTTCGCTAGTCATCCGATGGCTTTCTCAATTCAGATGACTTGTACAAGAATCTTTGGCAATTATGTAACCTGGAAAATCCCATTTAGCATATCGAGCCAAGTGTTAAGAGCGTGATTGGATAGTGGCTAAGAGGTGTTATAAGAACGCCCAGAGTAAGTGTCAAAACAGTTGAAGGAGAAAAAAAGTCCTTACTGACTCCAAGTGGCAATCGGGAATACCCCTGGATCAACTCTATGTATCAATACGAGTAACCTGCAACATTCTTTATGTCATTTTTGTACATAGGATTTCAAAAAATGCAATGCATATTCCAAACGAGGACTAAAGAGGGAGAATATTTTTCTCCCTTGAATTTATACAAGACATACCATGCTGGTTCTAGCTGTTGCTGCTGACACTGCTTGCTATATTTTAAGTTGTTATCCCAAGATCCTTTCCAACAGGGATTCACTTAACACAGAGCCATTTATAGTATAAGCAGCACAAGGATTTTTAAGTCCAAAATGCATCACCTTACATTTCTCATCATTGAATCTCATCTGCCACTTAGCAGCCCAAAGTGACAATCTATCTAGGTCCAAATGCAACGATTGCACATCATTGTTTTATTGTGGATTTATATAGTGCCAACATCTTCCATATCACTTTACAATTACATGTTACATTCACATCAGGCCCTGCCCCGAAGAGCTTACAATCTAAGCAAATTTCACACATACAACTATCAGTATGTCTTTATGATTGTGGGAGAAACCGGAGTGCCCGGAGGAAACCCGCAAGCACGAGGAGAACATACAAACCCCTTTCAGATGTGTCCAAGGGTGGAATCGAGCCACATGCTGCCATCAGCTTGTAGCTTTTAATGGTCGACAAAGTGTCATCCACAAACACAGAAACCTTGCTGGCACATACCCACTTCCAAATCATAATAAATAAATTAAATATAAGTGGCCCAGCACTTTAGTCCATATTGCTAAAGCCCCATTACCAATTGCTAACTGCATCCTATCCATTAACCAACTTTCTATCCATTTACAAATGTGCCACCCCAGACCAACAGACCTTAGCTTATACATTAGTCCCCTATGGGGGTGTATCAAAAGCCTTAGTGAAATCCAAGTATACACTACATCTACTGCTATGCCTGAGTCCAAATTCCTACTCACTTCCACATAAAAGCCAAACAAGTTTTTTTCATAAGATCTGTTCCTCTAATCCATGCTGATCACTATTTAGGAGGTCAGTCCTAGATATGTTACCGTATCAAACTTTCCAATATTTCCCCACCACTGTATACAAAACTGAGGCAATGCTGTTTGCCGTACCCAACAGAACTTTCAGCCAATACCCAGCCAACGGACTTGGTGGAATCCTTCCTCTTGACTAACTGTTCGGCATTTTGACCGGTCAGCTAGGAGGAAGGCCTGTCGTGCACAGCAAAAATAGCGTCCGAAAACCATGGGCGTTGTGTGGTCCTCTTGGGCCGAAATTGCCGTGGTTTTGGATGCATTGGATTGTCTGTACGTCCGATTCTGAAGAACGAATAGTCGGTAGGCCAAAAAAAGGATAAAATATTTTGGCCTGAAAGACCCGGAACACTGAAAAGTCTGTTTTAGAAAGGATACAAATGATGGGATAGAATTTTCTCCTAATTTGGTGTATTTTACATCTGCAGAACCATGAAATTATATGACCGTATCTGTAGCAACAAGTGGTTCACTGAGACGTTAGTAACATTTTTCCCAACTAAAAGACCTGTGAGAGGAGAAAAATCCCTCCAGTCCTGTTACTATCTGCTTCCCTGTGTACATGGTAAGGGCTAATATCTACTTCAATGTTCCTTTATGATCCTCTTTTATATCCTCTTTTGCCTTAAGCTGTGTACACATCATGCAATTATTTGGCGCCAATTGACCGATAGTTCAGTGTAGTTCGATGCAAATCAGTACGAGAAGCAGCAAGTTACATCCGAGTAAGTTTGAGGATGTAAATAAGAGACGTGAATCTAAGGAATGTATACACATTTCAAATGTGGGACTGACCCAAGAATGTACAGTTGGTGACACAGTGACGATATTATCATTAAAAATTACATAAAGGAATGGGGCTGACAGTGTCATTAACACAAACGCATTGGGTAAATATTTTGTTAGTCAAGGAGAATGAAGCTAAAATATCAATACGCCTAATAGATTTTATCATTTTCTGCTCTATATTGCCATGGTGGTGGAGATTGATCAGTACTTCCATATTACTCTCAATCAGAAGTGACTCGTGGCTGCACCATCAATCTTCTAATGTGTATGGGCTGCTTACTATTGTCCTTTAGTTGGATTTATATTATTGCATTGGTTATATGCACCACACCATCTCTTAACTGAATAAGTGCATGTTAAGAATTAGTTTTTTTGGTCTAAATCTCTATGAATAGGCAGCATGGTGGTAATTGGGCAGACGTACCATGTGCAGCTAAAAGTCACAGATTCATAACTACTGTATCCTTGGTCTCATCTGCTAGAACATGGTATAGGTTTCCTCTGGATCTCTATTTCCTGTCACATGCTGATAGGATTGTGTGTGTGTAAATGTGGGTACATACAGTAAGATTTCTGAAAAATGACAGACAGGATCTGCAAGATCCTGCCTGTCATTTTTCAAAACATTAGTGAACACACAGTCCCAAGCGTTTGTCCCAATACACATAGGTAGAACGCTCGGGACTGTGTGTTTTCCACAACCACGGCCAATTTAGGTCTTTCCCAAAAGACCGTGAGGCCAACCTGAGGTTGGCAGCTGCGTGCCCGTTCTGGAAAGACATACACACACTGCTGATAAAGCCCTGGTAACAGTATTCAGGCTTTATCGCTAGTGTGTGTACCCAGCTTAAAAGGGTTAGATTGTAAGGTCTTGGAACAGTGCCTGAATGAATGGATAACTCCATTGTAATGCACCCCAGAACATATGTGCTTACTGGGAACTAGAAAAGAAAATTGCCCTTCACATATTTTCAGCTCATAGAATAATGGCCATTTTGGTACATGGGCTGTAAACTGCATACTAGAAATTCAAGAATACAAAAAAAAAAAAAATACAAGAAAAGCTTACGTTTTTCCCTTGAGATGTGGCAGTGCCATTTTATTTTGTGCTATATAATTTCACTTTTGACATTATAAGTATTGCATATATATATTTATTGTGTTAACTAAATAATAAATACCATTTTGTAAAAATAGTGACTTCCAATGTTCCAGTTTTATAGTGTCCTGAAGTATTTCAAGACCGGGAAGGGTTTTTACTTTGAGAACAGTAAAACTATGGAACTGTTTTCCATGTTGTGATGGCAGGTTCATGGATAGTTAAAAAAAACTATGATGGTGAGCTGACCAGATCCTGCTGCTTCACAGTTGGTGAGTTTCTTTTCCTGGAATGCTGTATTTGGTTAACACACAACAAGTCCCTATTCTGGTGTCCAAATTATTCATTTTTTGTTCTAAAGAACATCATTAGTCCATTTCCTATCTATAATTTCTCTGACAAAATTCAGTCTGGTCTTGTGTTTTTTTTTATAGAAAGGTTTCCTCCGAGCTCACCTCCCATTGTAGTTACAGCTGTGCAGTCTTTTTGGATTGCAGAGGCATGCGCTTTCACATCTACTGTAGCAAGAGTGTCTGAAGGTCCGTGACAACATTTTTGTGGTTTTGGAGACTTTCTTTAGCATCTTGTGCTCTACTCTTAGTATTTTCCAGACAGTGGAATGACTGTTTTAAATTATTATGAGATCTTTTTAAATCACTCAACAGACTTACAAGCTGCTACAATCTTGAAAACCTGTGTGGATTGAGCCAATTGAGTGAGACTTACTGTGGGGGGGTGTCCTGATTTGTTCCTCACCAGAAATTGCATTTTTGTAATTTTACAGATGATCTTAAAAAAGGTTTTCACTGTTTACCGGTGTTACATACTGGATCTCCTAGTATTGTTGAGATGTCAAAAATGGGTTTAAACTCTACCTTGGATATAGCTATGCCGGGTTTGTTTGTTCTACATGTACTTCAAGGGTTTCCTCCAGGCAATCCGGTTATAAATATTTTGGTCAATCGGTTCAAAATATTAAATATGGTGAGAAGTGGATCTGACATGTTGGCAATTTTCATGTGCGTGGGATTACAGCTGTTTTTGGATGAGCTGTGTGTGAAGGGCATATCGGGCCAGTGTTGGCCCATGTACACACAGTTTAAAACAGCGTTACAACCTTTTTATTTAGCAAGCTGAGCTCTATGGAAAATGCAGTATGGCAGCTTTCAGGCAGAGAAGTAAGGTCACACGTTCATGTAAAATCTTGTAGCAAGAGGGAAAGGCCTATAGCTTATGATCACATGAAAGAGCACGAAGGGGAGTGTCTCGTTACCTATAAAGGAGGAAAGAATGCCAAGTCCCTAGTGAAAGGAACTGACTGGAAGAGGAGAGGGGGGGGTGCACTATCTGCATTTCCAGGTAAAAGGTAGGTCATAGTGTTTGTTAACTTAAGTATTGGTGAGATAAGGGTAGGATTGCTGGCAATGCCATTCAATCTCAACAGATCATTGGCTTACCATGGGAGTACTAAAGGAAAAATACCTTTGACACACATAGTACAAAGAAAAAAACAGCATCCCAGTGTATATAGTCTATTGAAACACAATGGCCCTTACTGCAAGTTAATTCCATTTCAAGACGCAGAGGGGAAACAGGTCCCTTGAACTGCACTGAGCATTGCCATGTTATTATTTATCTGTATTTAAAGCTGAATCAGGTTTCATCAATATCGGTTCTAGTGGTTTTAATCTGTGTAGATTATGGTAAATAATCCTTGATATGGGTATCAGGTGGCAGGTGTGTGCACTTGTTTAGACAATAGCCAGGGAGGGGGGAGAAGCCCATGGGAGAACTGAGCCATACTACACTAGGAGCAGGTGACAGATAAGGTTTCTGTTGTTTCATATATAAAGTTACAAACCGTAAATATGGATAATATGGAATATATTTATATATAAAGTAACAAACAGTAAATATGGGCAATACGGGATATATTCATATATAAAGTTACAAACAGTAAATATGGGCAATACGGGATATATTCATATATAAAGTAACAAACAGTAAATATGGGCAATACGGGATATATTCATATATAAAGTAACAAACAGTAAATATGGGCAATACGGGATATATTCATATATAAAGTTACAAACAGTAAATATGGGCAATACGGGATATATTCATATATAAAGTAACAAACAGCAAAAATGGGCAATACGGGATATATTCTCATATAAAGTAACAAAACAGTAATATGGGCAATCCGGGATAATTCATATATAAAGTAACAAACAGTAATATGGATAATATGGAATATATTCAGATTAAAGTAACACCGTAAATAGGGGTACTAGGGGATATATTAGATATAGAGTAATAAACAGTAAATATGGGTAATGCAGAATATATTCAGATATAAGTAACAAACAGTAAATATGGGTAATGGGGATATATTCAGATATAGAGTAATAACAGTAAATATGGGAAATACAAGATTATTCAGATAGAGTATAAAACGTAAATATGGAAATATGGATATATTCAGATATAGAGTAATAAACAGTAAATTGGGTAATACAGAATATATTCAGATATAAAGTAACAAACAGTAAATATGGGTAATGGGGATTATAAGATATAGAGTAATAAACAGTAAATATGGGTAATGCAGAATATATACAGATATAGAGTAATAAACGTAATATGGGTAAGCAGAATATATTCAGATATAAAATAACAAACAGTAAATAGGGTAATGGGGATATATTCAGATATAGAGTAATAAACAGTAAATATGGGAAATACGGATTATATTAGATAGAGAGTAATAAAACGTAATATGGGTAATACGGAATTATTATATACAGAGTATAACAGATATAAAGTAACAAACCGTAAATATGGGTACTAGGGGATATATTCAGATATATGAGTAATAACAGTAAATATGGGAGTAATGCAGAATAATCAGATATAAGTAACAAACAGTAAATATGGGCAATACGGGATATATTCATATATAAAGTAACAAACAGTAAATATGGGCAATACGGGATATATTTATATATAAAGGAACAAACAGTAAATATGGGCAATACGGGAATATTCATATATAAAGTAACAAACAGTAAATATGGGCAATACGGGATATATTCATATATAAAGTAACAAACAGCAAATATGGGCAATACGGGATATATTCATATATAAAGTTACAAACAGTAAATATGGGCAATACGGGATATATTTATATAAAGTAACAAACAGTAAATATGGGCAATACGGGATATATTCATATATAAAGTAACAAACAGTAAATATGGGCAATACGGGATATATTCATATATAAAGTAACAAACAGCAAATATGGGCAATACGGGATATATTCATATATAAAGTTACAAACAGTAAATATGGGCAATACGGGATATATTCATATAAGTAAAAAACAGTAAATATGGATAATATGGAATATATTCAGAATTAAAGTAACAAACCGTAAATGGGTACTAGAGGATATATTCAGATATAGAGTAATAAACAGTAAATATGGGTAATGGAGAATATATTCAGATTTAGTAACAAACAGTAAATATGGGTAATGGGGATATATTCAGATATAGAGTAATAAACAGTAAATATGGGAAATACATATTATCAGATATAGAGTATATAACAGTAAATATGGGAAATATGGATATATATCAGATATAAAGTAACAAACCGTAAATATGGGTATAGGGGATATATTCAGATATAGAGTAATAAACAGTAAATATGGGTAATGCAGAATATATCAGTATAAAGTAACAAACAGTAAATATGGGTAATGGGGATATATTCAGATATAGAGTAATAAACAGTAATATGGGAAATACAGATAATTTATCAGATATAGAGTAATAAACAGTAAATATGGGAAATATGGAATTATTCAGATATAGAGTAATAAACAGTAAATATGGGTATACAGAATATATCAATATAAAGTACAAAACAGTAAATATGGGTAATGGGGATATATTCAGATATAGAGTAATAAACAGTAAATATGGGTAATGCAGAATTTACAGATATAGAGTAATAAACAGTAAATATGGGTAATGCAGAATATATTCAGATATATAAATAACAAACAGTAAATAGGGTAATGGGGATATATTTCAGATATAGAGTAATAAACAGTAAATATGGGAAATACGGATTATATTCAGATATAGAGTAATAAACAGTAAATAGGTAATACGGAATATATTCATATACAGAGATATACAGAGTATATACAGAATAAAGTAACAAACCGTAAATATGGGTACTAGGGGATATATTCAGTATAGAGTAATAAACAGTAAATATGGGTAATGCAGAATATATTCAGATATAAAGTAACAAACAGTAAATATGGGTATGGGGATATATTCAGATATAGAGTAAACAGTAATATGGGAAATACGGATTATATTCAGATATAGAGTAATAAACAGTAAATATGGGTAATACGGAATATATTCATATACAGAGTATATACAGATATAAAGTAACAAACCGTAAATATGGGTACTAGGGGATATATTCAGATATAGAGTAATAAACAGTAAATATGGGTAATGCAGAATATATACAGATATAGAGTAATAAACAGTAAATATGGGTAATGCAGAATATATTCAGATATAAAATAACAAACAGTAAATATGGGTAATGGGGATATATTCAGATATAGAGTAATAAACAGTAAATATGGGCCATGAGGTTTTGGCATGATTTCTACCCTTTGAAGTTGTTTTTTGTTCATCTTTTCAGACAAATGCGAACTTCTATGAAGAACTGCGCCCACACCATTGATGGTATGAATGAACAAACTACAGTGTTATAGAACCAGGAGGATATGAAGGTTAGACTTAACCACACCTGCAAGGTTTACAGCTTTGAAATGTGCTCCCAAATGAACTGGCTGTCTTCTACCTAATGTCCTCTGGATCAACTGTTAGAACGGTTTTTAAAAAAAAAAGTTAATAGGTTGACTTGATGGACGTATGAAGGAGGAATGCTAAAGGTTATCTCTGACTTTAGCTGCATAAGAACGTGAACCTGCCCCATTGAAGTTCACAGCAGGATCCCCAGCATCTTGTGTAGCAGACGATAGGTGCGAATTGAATTACCAAATGTGGGGAGACACTCAAGCAACATTCTCCTCACATCTTTCGGTCCCCAGGAAACTTTTTTCAGTCACCGTGGTGACCAGATTTGTCCAGCCCTGCTAATACCACACATGCATGATACCCCATTACGTACGGATAGCCTATTAAGTACTGATCCCCTATTAAGTACGATCCAACACTGTGTACTGATCCCACACTTGTGTACTGATTGGTTAATGTGCCACCAACATTGCAGCACTGACCTGTACCAATCACTGACCCTTTTCCACCCCGAAACTGGTCTCTCATCATCCGAGTCCCTGTCCGCCCACATCCCATAGATCGCCTATCTTAGTCTGGAAATGTTTTCTGCGGTTGGGGTTGAATTCGTTCTGATGATCCCAGTCAGTGATCTCAAAGTTCTCCATCTCCACTCCATCGCTGTCCTCATCTTCCCGTACAAATGTGACATAGACATGGCGCCTTACACACAAAGAGAAGAAAACATGTTAATCAGTTCCTAGAGATGCAGGGCTAGCAGTAGAACACACGGAACTTACCGAGCCGCTCCTGCTTGGAGAACGATATTTCCAGTTGTAAAAAGCGGAGCGGAGCGTTCCAGACATGTGATCAGTCACATGAAGGGGTGTGAAGAAATCTAGTCACGCACCATCCCCAATGGCTGCACCAAACACTCTGGCCCATAGTGTGCTAACCCTAGGTGAAGGAGAAGTGAATAGTCTTTCATTATAGCTTACTAGTATTCAGACCGACTATGTACTTACCTGGGGAGAAGTGCAAACAGTGACCAGTGATGCGATGCCGTTTGAATCCCAATGCAGCAGATAATGCTAGGTACACACCTAGCGATTTTCCTCCTGACCGACCGTTCGATACTATCCACCGGTCGGCCAGGAGGAAGGACTGTCGGTCGCGGCAAGAGCAGACACGTCCGACAATTACCGCGGACCGTGCGGTCCATAGAGGAGGACCGCACGATCAGACGAGGTTTCTACCATGTCCCGAGGACGAACGATCGGTCGGACATGGCCGCATTCAGATGCAATAATTTTCAGTCCGATCAACCGATACACTGAACTAGTCGGTCGATCAAGACCGAATATCTCATCGTGTGTACCCAGCTTTAGGACTCTGATGGGGTGATTTACCCAAAGGCGCCGGATGAGTATGGACTTAAGCTAGGTACACACCTAGCATTTCTCCTCCGACCGACCGTTCGATACTTTCGGACCGGTCGGCCAGGAGAAGAACTGTCGGTTGCGGGAAAAAGCCGCCGTCCGACAGTTACCACGACCAATTGTGCGGTCACATAGAGACAGCACAATCGGACAAGGTTTTCACCATGTCCGGTGTCCTTTTGTCCGATCAGACGAACGATTTGTCGGACATAGACGTATTCGGATGCGATCATTTCGGTCCGATCGACCGGTTACACTGAACTATCGGTCGATCGGACCGAAATATCCATCGTGTGTACCCAGCTTTAAAGTCGCTACAGAAAGCTCAACTTTAACTCAACTTTAACTCCATGTTAATGTGCGGGTTACGTAAAGACACCCGCGCACTGCTGCTCGCCATTTAATATCACATTTGTACTAGTTTAGAGCATGATTTTATTTAACGCAATCGATTTCGGTAACCCTCGAAAGTACAGGTCGATTTCGGTAACCCTCGTAAATAAAGTCGATTTCGTAACCCTCGTAAATAAAGACGATTCGGTAACCCTCGTAAATAAAGATCGATTTCGGAATCCTCATAAAAAAGATCGATTTCGGTAACCTCGTAAATAAAGATCGATTTTGGTAACCCTCGAAAGTACAGATCGATTTCGGTAACCCTCGAAAACACAAGCCGATTTCGGTAACCCTCGAAGTGTAGTACGTAACCCACGAAAGCAGCAATCGATTTCGGTAACCCTAGAAAGACAGGTCATTTCGGTAACCCTCGTAATAAAGATCGATTTCGGTAACCCTCGTAAATAAAGATCGATTTCGGTAACCCTCGAAGTACAGGTCGATTTCGGTAACCCTAATAAATAAAGATCGATTTCGGTAACCCTCGAAAGTAAGGTCAATTTCGGACCCTTGTAAATAAAGATCGATTTGGGTAACCCTCGTAAAAAAGAGTGATTTCGGTAAACTCGTAAATAAAGATCAATCTGGTAAACCCTCTTAAATAAAGATCGATTTCGGTAACCCTCGAAAGCAAGAAACGAATGCGGAAGCTCGAAAACAGGCCCGATCGTGAGGAAAGGTTCAGGGAGATTCAAAAAAGTTCTTATCGTTAAATAAATTATCCCAACCAATCAGATGTTTATTTAACAGTTGAAGCTAAATCTGATTGGTTGGGGCAAAATTTGCACCATTTTAAACGATAAGAATAAGAATTTTATTGAAAACCCTGATAGGTTTAAATGAGTTTTGGTTCTATTTACAGGTTCCCCAGACATTCCCCAGGTCCCTGTGTTATTACAGTAACCTACTATTACTATTTCATCCTTAAAATCGATAAAAACGTTTTAATTTTTTTCTCCCATAGAAATCTATGGTCCGTTTTCAAATCTTCTGATGAAACTCTCAGTTTCGAACATTCTAGTTACAATCCATGTAATAAACCCGTAAAAAAACACTTGGGGGTGCGGGCAGATAAACTGACAAGTCGCCAGTTCTTTGTTTTTAAGGGGTGGACATGCGTTTTTAATAGGCCAACTAGAGCCAGTTAGGGCTAGGCCACCACTAGTCGCGTTTTTCGCGCGTTTGCGACGCGTTTCGCGCCGCGCCCGCGATTTTCGCTAAAATGGAAATCGCGGGAACGCAAAAATTCCGCGATTTCCGATGGCATTGCAATTGCGCGTCCGTTCGCGTTTTGGTAACGCATGCGTTCACCATTTTGGTGCATTAACGCATGCGTGTCCATAACGCGAAAAGGCGAAAACGCAAGGCAGAACGCAAGCGCGAAACGCGCAAGAATCGCGCACACAATCGGTGCGATAACGCTCGCGATTGTGCGCGATTCCTGTGTGTTTGCAGTGTGGCCTCACCCTGATACACTTAATCATGTTATAATCCATCACAAATGGTCTTATGTTAAGACCTGGTCATTTGCCACTTATTTGCACTTTATTCCATTCATTTCAAGCAGACATTTAATGATTATTGCCCCTGTTATCTCTCTTTCTGGCAAAGGATGACAATCCCCAGATACTCTGCCAGATACAAGTTTGAGATCCAGTACAGTGACCATTAACCCCACATGCCAGATACAAGTTTGAGATCCAGACAGTGACCATTAACCCCACATTGCCAAATACAAGTTTGAGATCGAGTACCAGTGACTATTAACTCACATTGCCAGATACAAGTTGAGATAGAATACAGTGACCATTAACCCCCACCATTGCCAGATACAAGTTTGAGATCGAAAACAGTGACCATTAACCCAACATTGCCAGATACAAGTTTGAGATCGCGTACAGTGACCATTAACCCCACATTGCCAGATACAAGTTGAGTTGAGTACAGTGACCATTAACCCCTCATTGCCAGATACAAGTTGAGATCGAGTACAGTGACCATAACCCCACATTGCCAGATATAAGTTTGAGATCGAGTACAGTGACCATTAACCCACATTGCCAGATATAAGTTTGAGATCGAGTACAGTGACCATTAACCCCACATTGCCAGATACAAGTTTGAGATCGAGTACAGTGACCATTAACCCCACATTGCCAGATACAAGTTTGAGATACAATGCAGTGACCATTAACCCCACATTGCCAGATTCAAGTTTGAGATCCAATACATTGACCCCACATTGCCAGATACAAGTTTGAGATCCAATACAGTGACCATTACCCCACATTGCCAGATACAAGTTTGAGATCAAATACAGTGGCCATTAACCCCACATTGCCAAATACAAGTTTGAGATGGAGTACAGTGACCATTAACCCCACATTGCCAGATACAAGTTTGAGATCCAATACAGTGACCATTACCCCACATTGCCAGATACAAGTTTGAGATCCAATACAGTGACAATTACCCCACATTGCCAGATACAAGTTTGAGATCCAATACAGTGGCCATTAACCCACCATGACGAGACAAGTTTTGAGATCCAATACAGTGACCATTACCCCACATTGCCAGATACAAGTTTGATCCAATACAGTCACCATTAACCCCACATTGCCAGATACAAGTTAGAGATCGAGCACAGTGACCATTAACCCCACATTGCCAGATAAAAGTTTGAGATCGAGTACAGTGACCATTAACCCCTCATTGCCAGATGCAAGTTTGAGATCGAGTACAGTGACCATTAACCCCACATTGCCAGATACAAGTTTGAGATCCAATACAGTGACCATTACCCCACATTGCCAGATACAAGTTTGAGACCCAATACAGTGGCCATTAACCCCACATTGCCAGATACAAGTTTGAGATCCAATACAGTGACCATTACCCCACATTGCCAGATACAAGTTTGAGATCGAATACAGTGACCATTAACCCCACATGCCAGATACAAGTTTGAGATCGAGCACAGTGACCATTAACCCCACATTGCCAGATACAAGTTTGAGATCGAGTACAGTGACCATTAACCCCTCATTGCCAGATACAAGTTTGAGATCGAATACTACAGTGACCATTAACCCCACATTGCCAGATACAAGTTTGAGATCGAGTACAGTGACCATTAACCCCTCATTGCCAGATACAAGTTTGAGATCCAATACCAGTGACCATTAACCCCACATTGCCAGATACAAGTTTGAGATTGAGTACAGTGACCATTAACCACACATTGCCAGATACAAGTTTGAGATCCAGTACAGTGACCATTAACCCCTCATTGCCAGATACAAGTTTGAGATCGAGTACAGTGACCATTAACCCCACATTGCCAGATACAAGTTTGAGATACAATGCAGTGACCATTAACCCCACATTGCCAGATACAAGTTTGAGATTCAATACATTGACCATTAACCCCACATTGCCAGATACAAGTTTGAGATCCAATACAGTGACCATTAACCCCACATTGCCAGATACAAGTTTGAGATCAAATACAGTGGCCATTAACCCCACATTGCCAAATACAAGTTTGAGATCGAGTACAGTGACCATTAACCCCACATTGCCAGATACAAGTTTGAGATCCAATACAGTGACCATTACCCACAATTGCAGATACAGTTGGCCAATCAGTGGATCCAATAAAGTGACAATTACACCACATTGCCAGATACAAGTTTGAGATCCAATACAGTGGCCATTAACCCCACATTGCCAGATACAAGTTTGAGATCCAATACAGTGACCATTACCCCACATTGCCAGATACAAGTTTGAGATGATCCATCCAATACAGTGACCATTACCCCACATTGCCAGATACAGTTAGAGATCGAGCACAGTGAACATTAAACCCCACATTGCCAGATACAAGTTGAGATCGAGTACAGTGACTATTAACCCCTCATTACCAGATACAAGTTTGAGATCGAATACTACAGTGACCATTAACCCCACATTGCCAGATACAAGTTTGAGATCGAGTACAGTGACCATTAACCCCTCATTGCCAGATGCAAGTTTGAGATCGAATACAGTTACCATTAACCCCACATTGCCAGATACAAGTTTGAGATCGAGTACAGTGACCATTAACCCCACATTGCCAGATACAAGTTTGAGATCCAATACAGTGACCATTACCCCACATTGCCAGATACAAGTTTGAGATCAATACAGTGACCATTACCCCACATTGCCAGATACAAGTTTGAGATCCAATACAGTGGCCATTAACCCCACATTGCCAGATACAAATTTGAGATCCAATACAGTGGCCATTAACCCCACATTGCCAGATACAAGTTTGAGATCGAATACAGTGACCATTAACCCCACATTGCCAGATACAAGTTTGAGATCGAGCACAGTGACCATTAACCCCACATTGCCAGATACAAAGTTTGAGATCGAGTACAGTGACCATTAACCCTCATTGCCAGATACAAGTTTGAGATCGAATACTACAGTGACCATTAACCCCACATTGCCAGATACAAGTTTGAGATCGAGTACAGTGTCCATTAACCCCTCATTGCCAGATACAAGTTTGAGATCCAATACAGTGACCATTAACCCCACATTGCCAGATACAAGTTTGAGATTCCAGTGACCATTAACCCACATGCCAGTACAAGTTGAGATCCAATACAGTGACCATTAACTCCACATTGCCAGATACAAGTTTGAGATCCAGTACAGTGACCATTAACCCCTCATTGCCAGATACAAGTTTGAGATCCAGTACAGTGACCATTAACCCCATATTGCCAGATACAAGTTTGAGATCCAATACAGTGACCATTAACCCCACATTGCCAAATACAAGTTGGAGATCGAGTACAGTGACCGTTAACCCCACATTGCCAGATACAAGTTTGAGATCGAATACAGTGACCATTAACCCCACATTGCCAGATACAAGTTTGAGATCGAATACAGTGACCATTACCCAACATTGACAGATACAAGTTTGGGATCGCGTACGTGACCATTACCCCACATTGCCAGATACAAGTTTGAGATTGAGTTACAGTGACCATTAACCCCACATTGCCAGATACAAGTTTGAGATCGAGTACAGTGACATTTAACCCCACATTGCCGATACAAGTTTGAATCGAGTACAGTGACCATTAACCCCACATTGCCAGATACAAGTTTGAGATCGAGTACAGTGACCATTAAACCCCACATTGCCAGATATAAGTTGTGATCGAGTACATGTGACCATTAACCCCACATTGCCAGATAAAAGTTTGAGATCAAGTACAGTGACCATTAACCCCCACATTGCCAGATACAATTTGAGATTGAGTACAGTGACCATAAAGCCCACATTGACAGATAGGAGTTTGAATCCAAAACAGGACCATTAACCCACATTGCCAAATACAAGTTTGAGATCGAGTACAGTGACCATTAACCCCACATTGCCAGATACAAGTTTGAGATCGTGTACAGTGACCATTAGCCCCACATTGCCAGATACAAGTTTGAGATCCAGTACAGGACCATTAACCCCACATGCCAGATACAAGTATGAGATCGAATACAGAGGACCATTAACCCCATTGCCAGATGCAAGTTTGAGATCCAGTATCCAGATCAAGGATGAAAGTAGAATGGGTAGGGGTGAAAGAAGAATAGGAAATGAGTGAATCTAGAATGGAAAAGGGGTGGAAAGTAGATTGGGAAAGGGGTCAAAATGAATGGAAAAGGGGGTGAAAGTAGATGGAAAGGGGTGAAGGCAGATAGGAAAGGGGTGAGAGCAGAATGGGAAAGGGGTGAAAGTAAAATGGGAAAGGGTTGAAAGTAGAATGCAAGGGGTGAAAGCAGAATGGAAAAGGGATGAAAGAATAGGAAAGGAGTGAAAGTAGAATGGGAAAGTAATGAAATGGAATGTGAAAGGGGTGAAATTAGAATGGGAAAGGAGTGAAAGTAGATTGGGAAAGCGTGGAAAATAGAATGGGAAAGGGGTGATTGAAGAAAATGGGAAAGGGGTGAAAGTAGAATGGGAAAGGGGTGACAGTGAAGAATGGGAAAGGGTGTGAAAGCAGAATGGGAAAGGGGTGAAAGCAGAATGGGAAAGGGGTGAAGTAAAATGGGAAAGGGGTGAAAGTAGAATGGAAAGGGGTGACAGTAGAATGGGAAAGGGGTTGAAGCAGAATGGGAAAGGGTGTGAAAGCAGAATGGGAAAGGGGTGAAAGAATGAGAAAGGGGTGAAAGTAGAAGAGAAAGGATAAAAGTAGAGTGGGAAATGGGTGAAAGTAGAATGGGAAAGGA
This sequence comes from Hymenochirus boettgeri, assembly GCA_019447015.1. Lineage (NCBI taxonomy): Eukaryota > Metazoa > Chordata > Amphibia > Anura > Pipidae > Hymenochirus > Hymenochirus boettgeri. Next base: position 213,007,570 of record CM033472.1, on the reverse strand, counting down.
GTGAAAGTAGTATGGGAAAGGACGAAAGTAGAATGGGAAAGGGGTGAAAGTAGATTGGGAAACGGTTGGAAGTAGAATGGGAACAGGGTGAAAGTAGAATGGAAAAGGGGTGAAAATAGAATGGGAAAGAGGTGAAAGTAGAATGGGAGTGGGGATGAAAGTAGAATGTGAAAAAGTAAAAGTAGAATAGGAAAGGGGTGAAAGTAGAATGGGAAGGGGTGAAAGTAGAAAGGAAAAGGTAAAAGTTGAATGAGAAAGGAGTGAAAGTAGAATGGAAAAGTGTGGAAAGTAGAATGGGAAAGGGGTAAAAGATGAAAAGATCGAGTAAGTACAGGACCATAACCCTACATTGCCAGATACAAGTTGGAGATTGAGTACAGTGACCATTAACCCCACATTGCCAGATACAAGTTTGAGATCAAATACAGTGACCATTAACCCCTCATTGCCAGATACAAGTTGAGATCGAATACAGTACCATTAACCCCACATTGCCAGATACAAGTTTGAGACCAGTACGTGACCATTAACCATATTACCAGATACAAGTTTGAGATCCAATACAGTGACCATTAACCCCACATTGCCAAATACAAGTTTGAGATCAAATACAGTGACCATTAACCCCACATTGCCAGATACAAGTTTGAGATCCAGTACAGTGACCATTAACCCCACATTGCCAGATACAAGTTTGAGATCCAATACAGTGACCAATACCACACATTGCCAAATACAAGTTTGAGATCCAGTACAGTGACCATTAACCCCACATTGCCAGATACAAGTTTGAGATCCAGTACAGTGACCATTAACCCCATATTACCAGATACAAGTTTGAGATCCAATACAGTGACCATAAACCCCACATTGCCAATACAAGTTTGAGATCAAAACAGTGACATTAACCCCACATTGCCAGATACAAGTTTGAGATCCAATACAGTGACCATTGACCCCACATTGCCAGATACAAATTTGAGATCCAGTACAGTGACCATTAACCCCACATTGCCAGATACAAGTTTGAGATCCAGTACAGTGACCATTAACCCCATATTACCAGATACAAGTTTGAGATCCAATACAGTGACCATAAACCCCACATTGCCAAATACAAGTTTGAGATCAAATACAGTGACCATTAACCCCACATTGCCAGATACAAGTTTGAGATCCAGTGCAGTGACCATTAACCCCACATTGCCAGATACAAGTTTGAGATCCAATACAGTGACCATTAACCACACATTGCCAAATACAAGTTTGAGATCAAATACAGTGGACCATTAACCCCACATTGCCAGATACAAGTTTGAGATCGAATAGTTACCATTAACCCCACATTGCCAGATACAAGTTTGACATCGAATACAGTGACCATTAACGCCACATTGCCAGATACAGTTTGAGACCAATATATTGACCATGACCCACATTGCCAGATACAAATTTGAGATCCAGTACAGGGACCATTAACCCCACATTGCCAGATACAAGGTTGAGATCCAGTACAGTGACCATTAACCCCATATACACAGATACAAGTTTGGATCCAATACAGTGACCATAACCCCACATTGCCGAATACAGTTTGAGATCAAATCAGTGACCATTAACTCCACATTGCCAGATACAAGTTTGAGATCCAGTACAGTGACCATAACCCCACATTGCCAGATACAAGTTGAGATCAATACAGTGACCATTAACCACACATTGCCAAATACAAGTTTGAGATCAAATACATGACCATTAACCCCACATTGCCAGATACAAGTTTGAGATCGAATAGTTACCATTAACCCCACATTGCCAGATACAAGTTTGACATCGAATACAGTGACCATTAACGCCACATTGCCAGATACAAGTTTGAGATCCAATACAGTGACCATTGACCCCCATTGCCAGATACAAATTTGAGATCCAGTACAGTGACCATTAACCCCACATTGCCAGATACAAGTTTGAGATCCAGTACAGTGACCATTAACCCCATATTACCAGATACAAGTTTGAGATCCAATACAGTGACCATAACCCCACATTGCCAAATACAAGTTTGAGATCAAATACAGTGACCATTAACCCCACATTGCCAGATACAAGTTTGAGATCCAGTACAGTGACCATTAACCCCACATTGCCAGATACAAGTTTGAGATTCAATACAGTGACCATTAACCCACATTGCCAAATACAAGTTTGAGATCCAGTACAGTGACCATTAACCCCACATTGCCAGATACAAGTTTGAGATCGAAATACAGTGACCATTAACCACACATTGCCAAATACAAGTTTGAGATCCAATACAGTGACCATTAACCCCACATTGCCAGGATACAAGTTTGAGATCCAATACAGTGACCATTAACCCCACATTGCCAGATACAAGTTTGAGATCGAGTACAGTGACCATTAACCCCACATTGCCAGATACAAGTTTGAGATCGAGTACAGTGACCATTAACCCCACATGTGCAGATAAAGTTTGAGATCGAGTACAGTGACCATTAACCCCACATTGCCAGAAAAGTTTGAGAGAAGATTGAGTACAGTGACCCTTACAACTCCACATTGCCAGATACAAGTTTGAGATCGGTGACAGTGGACCATTAACCCCACATTGCCAGATACAAAGTATGAGATCGAATACAGTGACCATTAACCACACATTGCCAGATGCAAGTTTGAGATCCAGTATCCAGATCCAGGAATGAAAGTAGAATGGGAAAAGGGGTGAAAGAAGAATAGGAAATGAGTGATCTGAATGGAAAAGGGGGGAAAGTAGATTGGGAAAGGGGCGAAAGTAGATGGGAAAGGGGTCAAAATAGAATGGGAAGGGGTGAAAGCAGAATGGGAAAGGGGTGAAAGTAGAATGGGAAAAGAGGTTAAAAAGTAGAATGGAAAAGAGGGTGAAAGTAGAATGGAAAGTGGTGACAGGCAGAATAGGAAAGGGGTGAGAGCAGAATGGTAAAGGAGTGAAAGTAAAATGGGGAAAGGCTGAAATTAGAATGGGAAAGGGGTGAAAGCAGAATGGAAAAGGGGATGAAAGAATCGGAAAGGAGTGAAAGTAGAATGGGAAAGCATGGAAAATAGAATGGGAAAGGGGTGAAAGTAGAATGGGAATGTAGTGAAAGTAGATTGGGAAAGGGGTGAAAGTAGAATGGGAAAGGTGGTGAAAGTAAAATGGGAAAGGGTTGAAAGTAAAATGGGAAAGGGGTGAAAGTAGAATGGGGAAGGGTGAAGAGGTGAAGAAGTAGAATGGGAAAGGGGTGAAATGCTAGAATGGGAAAGGGGTGAAAGCAGAACAGAAATGGGGTGAAAGTAGAATGGGAAGGAGTGAAAGTAAAATGGGAAAGGAGTGAACACAGAATGGGACAAGGGAAAACAGAAAGGGAGAGGGAAAGCAGAATAGGACAGATACATTTTGATAGAGAGTTGGTTGAGAGGGGTGAAAGTAAAAATGGAAAAGGGTTGAAAGTAAAAGTGGGAAAGGGTTGAAAGTAGAATGGGAAAGGGGTGAAAGTAGAAGGGGAAAGGGGTAAAAGTAGAATGGGAAAGGGGTGGAAAGCAGAACAGAAATGGGGGTGAAAGTAGAATGGGAAAGGAGTGAAAGTAGATTGGGAAATGATGAAAGTAGAAAGGGAATGTAGTGAAAGTAGATTGGGAAAGGGGTGAAAGTAGAAGTGGAAAGGGGTGAAAGTAAAATGGGAAAGGAGTGAACACAGAATGGGACAAGGGAAAACAGAAAGGGAGAGGGGAAAGCAGAATAGGACAGATACATTTCGATAGAGAGTTGGTTGATGGCTCACATACACAGTGTAGTTTTCAATGGAGCTTCATCTATGTGCACTAAAGTGGGGGCCTCAGAGTTCTGTACTGGGACCACTACTAGTTGTTTATAAATAACTTAGAAGTGGGTATTGAGAGCAAGATCTCTGTGTTTGTGGAAAACACAAAAACTTCTTATGATGTGTAATTGCCGCAGGCAGACCTACATATGTAGATATAAAAATGGGCAGCAGAGTGGCAGATGAGATTCAATGTTGATAAATGTGTGATGCATTTGGGGTTTAACAATCCTTGTGCTACCTTTACTATAAATGGCTTGGTGCAATCTTTACAAAGCTCACATAAGTCAATATTTGGAATATGCTGTGCAATTTTAGAATCTTGTATAGAATCTTGTGTATAAGAATTCAGAGAAGGACAACTAAATTAATAAGGGGAATGGAGGGGCTTGACTATGCAGACAGATTTAAGGACAATTAAAGACTTTCCCCCCACCACCTCCCAATAAAAGTACCCAGGATGATGACCTAAAATGTTAGGTCCTAACTCCTGGGTTTACCTTACTTCTGGCACTTCTGCATGTAAGTTACAATACCTGGCTATAGCCTAGGTCTTGGACAAATGGAAGGCGCACTCCACTAGAAAATAAATCCAAGGGTTGGGACCTATCGTTTTTGGTCCTCAACCAGCTTACTTTTATTGGTATTGGGAGGAGGATATATACAATCACCCCAAGGTTATACATAAACTCTCACTCCAGCTGAGACAACTGCTATCAAAGAGTATATAGAAGAACATTTGTTTCAAGGTTTTATTAGACTCTCTACCTCACCTGCTGCAGGTTTCTTTTTTGTTGGGATTGCGGCCATACTTTTTCTACTGGAGACGATTTAGAAACGTTACCCGTTCTACTTATCTCAGAACTCTTCAACCACCTCAAAGGAGCAAATATATTCACCAAATTGGATCTTAGTTGCGCTAACAATTTCATTTGCCTTAGAGGAGATAAATGTAAGACGGCTTTTAACACCTGTGATGGGCATTATAAGTATTTAGTTTGGTCTCTGCAATGCCCCAGCTGAGCATCCAAGTAGTGGTCTACCTCAATGGTATCCTTATTAATTCCAAAGATTTACGTACCTTCCCATCAAATTTATGTTTGTCAAGTGCTGTACTGTCTATGAGAGAACAATTTATATGCTAAATTAGAAAATTGCCTGTTTGAAGTTTCACAAGTGCCCTTCAAGGGTAATCTGGTATCTGCTCAAGGTTTGTGATGCACTGGACCGCCATGCTACTAGAATGAGACTTTTGTCAGACTGGATACTTTTTTTTGAAACAATTAACAATGGAACCTCCAATGTAACAAACTATGAGCACCAAGAGAAGTAGAACAGTAGACTGCACTGAGCAGTACCAGTAATCCCCCCAATAAACACACCACTGGCACACCCATATAATCAATATTATTTTTGTAATAAACATGTGCAAATATCAAAAATGAAACACCACGTAAGCTAAAGCTTATAGGAAACAATTCTTAGCAACAACTTCATTAAAGCCTAGAGTACTAGAGTACTCTAGGCTTTAGTGTACTAGAGTCTGTAGTTTAAGTATCTATTTTGATTCCAGTTTAAGTAGATTTTTCTCTTGTTACTCACTAGGGCCACCATCAGGGACATGATCATATATCACGTACCTTAACACAGCAAGATTGTGTCCAGCGTTCTTAACGTGGCAAGCCAAAGAGAGATCTCCAAACTTGTTATTTTACTCTCAAACATATCACTGTGCAGCGCTGCTCTTCTTGAGCTTCTATGGTTAGCCATACGTTCACAAAAAGAAGTCACTTTTTTGCCAATGTAGTACAGTCCACATGGGCATGTTATAAAATAAATCACGATTCTCAATTTGGGCACCTGCATGGTGGTGTGCAAAGACCTGCTCTGTCAGCATATAGTTGCTGGTAGTACAGTTAAAGCTAGGTACACACCTAGCGATTTTTCCTCCTAACCGACCGTTCGATACTTTCGAACGGTCGGCCAGGAGGAAGGACTGTCGGTCGCGGCAAAAGCAGCCATAGAGGACCGCACGATCGGACGAGGTTTTCCACCCTGTCCGATCGTCCTTTCGTCCGATTCAGAGAATAAACTACACAGTGGCCCTAGATGAGAAGGGACTCAGGCAGAAAATTTTAATATGTTAAAGGCATACCATCAGAGGGGAATTCCGGTGATGGCCATATGCCATCCAGCCACAGGAGACAAGGGAGCTATTATGTGACTAAGTTCCTAATTTCAGTGCTAAGGCGAAACCGTTGACAGACCTGACGAAAAAGAACCTTCCACGCCATGTGAATTGGACGACCGAATGTGCTTTTACATCCCTCAAAGCTGCTCTCACCAGTGCCCCCTGTACTTGCTGCCCCAAATTACCAAAAATGGTTTATCATGCACACGGAGGCCTCTACCTATGGACTAGGAGCTGTTTTAAGCCAAATCAATGACAAGGGAGAGAAACATCCAGGGTATGGAGAAACCAAACTAGGGCACAGACTGTGCTGTGAAAAACGTGTTTATTCAAACAGATATCACACGACATGTTTCGAGCGACATGCGCCCTTGGCACTTGATAAAGGGCGCATGTCGCTCGAAACATGTCGTGTGGATATCTGTGTGAATAAACACGAGTTTTTCACAGCACAGTCTGCGGCCTAGTTTGGTTTCTCCATACCTTTATGTTGGACTAGAGATATGTAAGGGGGGGGATTGGAATATCCCCTGGATGGTGGATGAAACCTATACATATACCAGCTGCCCGCCTCATCTACTATATTATGAGAGAAACATCCAGTTGCTTTCCTTAGCCTTAAATTACTAGACTGGGAGGTAGCCTATGCAGCAGTGGAAAAAGAATGCCTAGCAGTGTTCTGGGCACTAAAAAAAACTTCAACCGTATCTATATGGCTGTGAGTTTACGGTTGTCACGGACCATAATCCCCTCACCTGGCTCATTCCTGTATCTGGGGTAAACGGACGCTTGTTAAGAGGGAGCTTATGCCTACAGCCTTACAACTTTACTATCCAGTACCGCAGAGGCAGTCAACACCAAAATGCGGATGGACTCACACGACAGGAGGACCAGTAGAGACTCTTTTTTCAGTGAGGCTGCAAGTAGCCTGTGTAGGCCACATGGCAGGCTCACTATTTTGGGAGGGGGAGGGGTTGTGACGGAGCACATGGGGTCTTTATTACTTTTATACATGCATGCTATGTAAGGGAGAGAGTGGTGCTCAGTCCTTAATAAATAATACATATTATTATTTATTTATTATTTTATCTAGGCACCACCTCTCCCAGTGTTATACCCCGTGTAAGCAATATATGTAAACTGTATCAAGCACAAGATGGCTCAATGGGTAAAACTCCTGGGATTGCCTGTCGTAAATTAATTAGCCTAGAGACACAAAGTCTGGGTAGCTAGATTGAGATAAGTAATTGCTGATTGGTCTGCTGCTCAACAAGCCTGATGATTGGCTGCTGGTTGAAGGTTGCTCATTTACATTACAGAGGGAATTTGGGAATTAAAAGTGCAGCCTTAGCCCACTAAATGAGATCAGAGCTAGGACACATGCTTGGCAGTGCCTAGCAGCTCAGAGCGTACACCACACCCTGCCCCTAGCTTGAGAGCAAGGGACTCAGGAGCCAGGAAGCCAGAATAACACCAGGAAAAGCCAGCAGCAGCCCAGCAGTTCGGAGCCAAGGCAGTGGAACCCAGAGATCCTAGGAACTGCATCCTAAGGACAGTGCTTGCTTGGTATGATATGGTTGTACTTGATACTGGTGTGTATTAATAAAGCTCCTTCAATTGCAAAAGAGCTTGGTGTGGCCTGGCTGCATTATTCCCACAACCTCACACACAGGGAGTCCTGTGACAGTGTGTGTACGAATAAGCTAACTCTTTTTATAGGAAGACACAAAATTTTTATTGATTTTGTTGAATTCTTCTCCCAGAGTACAGAAATTTAATTAATTGGAAAAGGCTGATGTTATTCAATATTCAAAAAGGGTAGTCGTTCACAGCCAGGTAATTACAGGCCTGTAAGTTAAACTCAGTGGTGGGGAAGATCTGGAAAGTTTAATAAGGGAACATGTTCTAGAGTATGTTTCAAGGACTGACATTATAAGTAGTAACCAGCATGGATTTATGAGGAATAGATCTTGTCAAACTAACTTGCTTGGCTTTTATGAGGAAAGTAAGTAGAAATTTAGACTCTGAATAGCAGGAGATGTAGTTTACTTGGATTTGCAAAGACTTTTGATATAGATCCCCATAGGCGACTAATATAAAGCTAAGGTCTGGTGGTCTGGGGGTCACATTGTACTGGATGGATAGAAAATTGGTTAAAAGAATAGGATGCAGAGAGTAGTTGTTAATGGGGCTTCATCATTATGGACTAAAGTGCTAAGTGGGTGCCACAGGGTTCTGTGTTGGGGCCGCTTCTATTTGATTATTATTAATGATTTGGAAGGGTATTGTCAGCAAGGTTCTGTGTTTGCTGACGACACAAAACTTTGAGATTCAATTGTGATAAAGTAAGGTGATCCATTTTGGACTTAAAAATCCTGTGCTACTTATACTATGAATGGCTCTGTGTTAAGTTAATCCCTATTGGAAAGGGATCTTGAAGTTTTGGTGGATAACAAACTTAAAGGTAGCAAGCAGTGCCAGGCGGCAACAGCCAGAGCCAGCATGGTATTGTCTTGTATAAAGAGAGGTATGGATTCAAGAGAGGAAAATGTAATTATCCCTCTTTGCAAAGCATTGGTAAGGCCTCATTTGGAATATGCTGTTCAATTTTGGAATCCTGTGTACAAAAGTGTACAAAAAGGACATCTTTGAAATGGAAAGGGTTCAGAGAAGGGCAACTAAATTAATAAGGGGATTGGGGGAGCTTGAATATGAAGAGAGACTGGAAAAGTTACAATTATGTACGCTGGAGAAAAGGTGCTTGCATGGGGATATGATTACTGTGTATAAATACATTAACGGGCCATACAATAAACTATCTGGGGCATTGTTCACCAATAGAACATGTCAGAGGACACGAAGACATCCCTTAAGACTTGAAGAAAAAAGGTTTAGGCTTCAAGTTCAGAAAGGGTTTTTCACTGTGAGAACAGTAAAGCTATGGAACTGTCTTCCAGTGGACGTTGTTCTGGTAGGTTCATTGGTCAGTTTAAAAAAAAAGCTGGATGAGTTTCTGCAAACAAGTAATGTTCCAAGTTACTGGTATTGATACATAAAGTAGAGTTGATCCAGGGAAATTTCCGATTGCCACTTGGAGTCAGGAAGGAATTTTTTCCCCCTTCATAAATTTGGTGTTTTTTTTTTGCCTTCCTCTGGATCAACAGTTAGGCAGGAAATGAGGATATTGCTAGATGGGTTGGACTGGATGGACGTATGTCTTCATTCAACCTCAAATACTATAATATGAGTAAATCTTAATGGAATTCTAAAAATATAGCAAATTCTCTGGAAGAGTCTCTGATTTGGTTCATTGCGGTATAGGAGCTGCCTATACTTGAGACCATCATATAATTACACAGACAACTGATTTAGTGAAAAAAAATAAATGCAAAGGTTTTGAATTTTTTTAAAAATCCTCATATGGGGCTTAGTTAACACTGCCTATAACCAAACACATACAAAATCAGCTCGGCAATGCATGGCGGGCTTCATTGGTTTTAGTAGAACCCATAACTAACTTGGGGCCCTCCAGATGATTTAAATAAAAAACTCACAGCATACTGCACCCAGGGAAAATGCTGGGAGTTGTAGTTTTTAAAAATCTGGAGGGCCAAAAGTCTAACATCCGATCCCTGCCTTACAACATTTGACATGCTAAATAGCCTTACAGCAAATAGATTTCATATGTGTTTAGATTTAGGTGCTGATTTTCACGGTAAGGGCACGGCCACACTGCAACACAATTGCACACAGAATCGCATGCAATTTCATGTGCGATTTTGTTGCGTTTGCGCGTGTGTTTTTTCATTAGATAAAATCTAATGCGATTGTGAATAAAAATGCGGAATGCAAATCATAAGCCCATCGCACCCGAAAACGCGCGGTTTTGGTGCATTGCCGCAATTCCAACGATCAAAAAAATCCTGCATGCGCAAAAGCAAGAAAAACGCAAGTGTGGCATAGCCCTCAGGGCCATATTTATAAAGGCGTGGTCTCGCTTTTTAGTAGCTATACTGAGTTTTAATAATTGTTAAAACAATTGTTTTAGAGAGTTTGTATGTTCTCCCTGTGCTTATGTGGATGTCCTCCAGGCACTCCGGTTTCCCCTACAATCATAAAGACATACTTATAGATCATATGTGTACATAAAGTGATTAGATTGTAAGCTCTTCGGGGCAGGGCCTGATGTGAATGTATACATGTAATTGTAAAGCACTACGGAAGATGTTGGAGCTATATAAATCCACAATCCTATATAATAAAAGCCCAAATCTGCGTCCGAGTGTGTGTGTGATTTTTGGCTTCTGCACATGTGCGTGTGTAAACACCCTGAGTTCGTACTGGACGCATACCTTAAGAGGTGCCGACATGAAAATGACAGAGTTTGAGCGGGGGAGTTTGTGGGCTTCTACGCATGGCCAGAACAATGCGTGTGCATCGGCAACTGATACTTCCTGGACATTTTCCTGAACCGGAAGAGAGAGAAAGAGACTTACAGGGAGATTCAATAAAAGTTTTTATTGTTAAAAATTGTGTTTGCACCAACCAATTAGATGTTAGCTTTGAAATGTTAGAAAAGATCTGATTGGTTGGGGCAAAATTAGCGCCATTTTCAATGATAAGAACTTTTATTGAATCTACCTGTTAATGTCTAGCGCCCGTTATTTAACAGGCTTAACGGTCTAGTAATAATAATGAAGACATTGATAGTAAATGTCAGATAACAATCGTAAATTACGACAGCAATTGTAGATTTACAATACCCCATAGCAAACCATTGCGGTATGTAAGGAGCACATTATGACTAATGCCTTTTTTAACAGTTTGCTTGTAACCCTTAATGTACGTTTAAAGCATAGTTAAACCGAAAGGAGGGTTCTAATAATCAATTACAAGCCCCTGCCTTCCCCCTAGTTTTCAGCAAACAGTCTCTTCCTCGATAGCAAATGCCAATCATTCCTCTCAAGACTCGCCCCAAATCCTGCGCCTTTAAATCTTGATCACGTGCCCCAGAAGAGACGCAGCTGCTTCACGCGCGTGCGCATTATAGACCCGGAACCACTTCCTTTTTCAAAATGGCAGCAGCAATGGACGTAGACACCCCGAGTGGAACTAATAACAGCGCCGGTAAGAAGCGCTTCGAGGTTAAAAAGGTACGGAAATCCTGACAGTGTCTGCCGATTATACAAGAAAGAGGTTGTTCAAACCACGTAACGAAGTGTTTATTCCTGGAACATTACAGTCCAGCGAGACAGGCAGTTGGTCTTCTGTCTCCCACCTTAATCCCTCCCCCTTCTGGAGAATGGAGTGACGTTTGTTTTACCCAATAAGCAATAGAGGAGGGTGGGCTGAAAAAGCGGAGCTGTGATGTGCAGATCCTGTAGAAAGTTGAATGATGACACGGGCCAATAGTTATTACACATTGGACTACAGAACGTGCAGCCAAATGAACAAGAGTCTGTGGACTTATCACAGTTGGTTTTGTAGGAGGGTTTTTAATGGACGCGCTAGGAAAGCTGGCGTCCTTGTTTAAGCCAATCAGAGCGAGAGGCCTTTTTGTTTCCTTAGTAACGGGATAAAGGAGGAGCCTTCTACATCTTGTTTTGGGCTGGTGGTGCTGAATGACAGTTGTCATCTGAAACATGTTGGGTATGCACGTGCAATAAAGTTTCCATTAGAAGTTAAACTGCTTGTTTCCCGAGTGTTACCTCTGTCATACTGTATATTATGGTTATTATGGAGCTATATAGCTCCAACATATTCCATAGCACTTTAAAAATACATGTATACATTCAAACCAGGCCTTGTCCCGAAGAGCTTACTTTCTAAGCATGTTTATTTGACACAACCTATCAGTATGTCATTATGCTTGTGGGGGAAATCGGAGAGTCAGGAGGAAACCCACACAAGCACGGGGAGAACGTACAAACTCCTTGCAATGTCCAAGGGTGGAATTGAGCTCAGTGCTAACCACTGATTAAGGGGACATAGTGATCCCCGAAACGTTGTGTACGTGTGATTTGATAAAGACTTTGTGATTTACACTTCAAGTGTGCCCCTCAGTTTCTTTGCTTGTAACCACTGAGCCACCTTTATTCTGATTACTTTATGCATGCATGGAGGGATGCATAGCAGTGTTCTCCCTAGGGTCTTTTAGCCGGGCGGCCCACCCAGCTACTTTTTCATGCCACCTGGCTGGAAAAAATTCCTTGAGAGAACTAGATCTAGGTTTAATAGGTGCCAATAGGTCAGTAAAAACTCCCACCAATACTGCCCAGTCCAGACCCGTTTTTTACATTTGTAAGATTATTTTAGCACATGTTTACTAGCTTTTCCAAGATCCCCAAGGCCACAAAAGGGTGGCACATGTGATTGTGCTGCCATGTTACATGGGTTACCTTCAGAAGGGAACTACAACTCCCTGCAGATGTTGACAAACTACAACTCCCTGCATTCTACAACCACAGAATGCTGGGAGTCATAGTTTTCAAACATCTAGTGGTCCGAAAGTTAGACATCCCTGACCTATATAATGAGCATGATGCAGTGCACATTTTTCCCCACCACCAAATTTCCCCGTCCTACCCACCCAGCTGGAAAAAAATTCTGGGGAGAACACTGCATAGATAGAGGTAACAGTTTGTGCCAGTACGGTGTTGTTGACTACCTGAAGTTACAGTGATAGTTTAGATCTTAGCTGTCTCCAATGAAGCTTTTTGTGTTATAAGAATATAGAACTGCTATGGAAAATGAATGAAAAATACAGGAACTCAACCCACTACACTAGGGGTCATGATATTCCACCTGAGGTGGGGATGTTGTAGCGCCTGAAATGTTGTATGCTTTCACAATAAAGACACTTGCGTAGTGTGCTTCTCTCATACTTTTTTCCTAATAGATTTATCCCACCCACTTTTATTGTATGTATTGTTAACCTACGTATGACACTTCATTTATTTAATTTTTATTTCTGTTTAATTGCTTACACTTTAAAGGGCATGTCCACCCTTATTAACAACTTTTGTCCATTAATAGAATACCCTCCCCCAGCCCCAACCGCTATAAAAATAATTTAAGAAAGTGACCAGATCTTTACTTACCTTCCCTCTCTCCTCCGACGCCCGGCCATCACGGACGCGGCTGCCGGCTTCTCAGAATGCCGGTGGAGAGAGGTAAGGTAAGTAGAATTCTGGTCACTTTCTTAAAATTTTTTTGTGGTTGGGGCTGGGGGAACATATTTTATTACATGGGCAAGGGGTTTTATGCTAGGGGGAGGGATAGCAAAACGGGAGGGAGGGAGGGGGAGAAGGGCTGCAGTACGCATGCCAAACTTCTCCCGGAGGCCAGGCAGTCCTATATGGACTTTGCTATCCTCCTGGTGGGCAGTTTTTGGGACTTTGGGAGGGGACTACAGGAGAACCTTATGGAGCTGGGATGTGAGGTAAGGATTTTACTACACTACATGGTGGGGCCAGTAGTGGGGGGGATTATAGTTTTGGGGGTGGACATGCCCTTTAATCATTTCTGTAAATGTACAAACATAGGGTAGAGTAGTCTTGTGGATGTTGTGTGTTGTTTCTACTTTTCATTTGACGAGCGCTAATTAATTTAATTTAAAATTTTATGTTTCAGTGGAATGCAGTCGCTCTCTGGGCCTGGGATATTGTAGTGGATAACTGTGCTATCTGCAGGAACCATATAATGGATTTGTGTAAGTTTACCAAATATGACCTTTATTGAACTTAAAGCAAAATATTTTTTCATGCGGAAAATAGAATTAATATTTTTTTTTCCTTAATGACTTGATCCTAAATTATATTGATAGTTTAGACAATTTTTATCCTGCAGCACTTTTAAAGTCAAATTTATTACTTTAATGTTTGGTTTCCTATTATCACTTTTTACATAGGAATGGTAATTTGTATGCTTACCAGATATCTGTTGTTTTCAGTTAGATCATCTGGACTTTTAACTCTTGTTTAACTCTTGAAGACGTTTCGATAAGGCTAGCCATACAAACATCGATTTTCTCCATCTGATCGATTGGGAAATGTGATTCCTTTAACAGTATCACTTCAAAAATCAATTCCTTTTTTTAATTTTATCAATATTTAAATAAATAATTAAAGGGTAACTCCAGACCCTCCTCAATTGATTTACCCAGGGTAAGAATGAGATTTTATCTTGTGCCATATTTTTTAAACTTTTTGTTATCCATGTGAGACCCTTGAAACTATTTCATTATTAACATTTAAGAGATTCAGCAGAGAAAAGATAGAAAAGGGGAGGGAGGGGAAGATGTGTAAGCAGAGCAGTGTCCATGGTGAGGCTTTGTAGAACTTATAAGTGTCGCAGACACTACAAGAAGGCAGTGAGCAATTAGAAGCACTCGCTAAACATTAGTAATTTAATGACAAAGCAAGCACAGATAAATATGTGAGTACCACCATTTTACTTTTTCAAATGATGGTTTCAGAAAAGTTGTTTTAGTAAGTATAGTGACTGTTTAAAATGGCCGACAACGATGCAGACAAAATGTCTGTAGCACTCTTCATTCCATTGGTCAATACTGGCTCCCATTTACTTTAAGCAGAAGGAGCTGATACGTTCTGCCGTGTGTGGGCGCACAGCCAACTGATCCCCATACTGTATAAGGGAATTGGTCAGAGACAAGTATGCAGTTACCACCACATTTTGCTGACCGATTCCAATGGATCCAATTGTAATTGCATGTGTATGGATAGCCAAATTTAGAAAGCAATCTATTTCTTTGTTGGAAATCATCCTCAGCCTGAAAAAGAGGTTGTTCAATCATAAAGAGAATATTAGGGAAAGCTTACCATATATAAAGTTTTTATAGCCAAGTATTAAGGTTGGGGGAGGGAGTATACAAAATTAACCTTCTTTAATCCTTTTTTACTCTAGGCATTGAGTGTCAAGCCAATCAAGCTTCTGCTACATCTGAAGAATGTACTGTGGCCTGGGGTGTCTGCAATGTGAGTCTTATTTGTTGAGTTCCAATTGTACAATAATATAGCTTATTTGTTTTCTGCATGTTTGGGGTGATCAGTTTACTGAAAGGACAATTCAACCCCTCAAATTGAAAATTATATTGTATAAATTGAAATCCTCTCCAAACCTACAGTAGTTTGAAGGCTGACAGATTTAGGACTAACATGTTATGTAGTGAACTGTTCTTTCCTCTGGGAAACTGTTTTTTCCCCCCTAATATGCTATTAGGGGAATAGCTTTCAGTCATTGGCTGTGATGTCAACTGACTGACAATAGCTAATCAGAACTAGGAGGGGTAACAGGACACTGTGCAGCATTTCAGGTTAGTGTTATCTTTCTGCTTTCTATTGTAGTTTTGGGGTGATTTACCTATATACAATTTTCCATTTGAGGGGTGAACTGGCCCTATAAACCTGATGATGCAAAATAAAATCCATTATAATAAGGTCTAGAATTGTATTAACTCCCTGGAGTTATGAATAACAGTAATTCTTGTTTATGAACCTGCAAAATGTTTTTTTACTGAGCAGTTACTGAGATTTGGACTATGCTGCATTACAATATTATGCATCTTTTTGTTACAAAATTGAAAAGCTCACACTCTCATTTGATGGATCATATATATGTGGCATGGTCCATCTAGTGGTAGTCTGTTTGGAATCTGTCTCTTTCCTGGTGTCCTCATACTCAAGATACAAATGATGCAGAGCTACTGGTTGTGTTCGCCCTGCTTTTTTAGCCTGTCGACTTAAATCGGTAAATAGGTTGGTATATTCACAGACTGATTACAAATCAGCCAGATTCTGCCAGTTAGATAGGGGAAAAAAAACTATTATGTATGTATGTATAGTTTATTTATAAAGCGCCACTTCGGGACGCAACGCTGTACAGTAACAAAATACAATATAGTCGTACAAGGGGAACAAATACGTAGTTCAGTACATAAATATATAAATAGAAGTGCTAGAGCTTTCCCACAAGAGGTAATGAGGTCCTTACCCTGTAGAGCTTACAATCTAGTTAGGTGGGTAACACACAGATACAATGGAGTGAGAATAAGTGCTGGAGTGAGACGTATGCATTGCAAATAAAACAATCAAATACTGTGCTGGTTACCAGAAAAGTAGGATGTAAGGCTAGATTTGAACCTGCTAATAGAGGTTTCTTGACATAGAGAGAGGGGAATAGAATTCCAGAGGATGGGAACCACAAGAGAGTATCTATGATGTATCCAGAAATAGTGTATTTTACATGCTTGCTTTCAACCTTTTCATACAATATTGTAGGTATAAATAATCAATCCTACCTCACTTCCCCAGGTTTATTTTTACAGTATAGTTGTCCTTTAAGTTTACCTTCGCTATTTTTCAGGGGATGTGATTTTTTGTGTTCTAATTTTCATTATATAATAAAATAGTTGACAATTTTTGGTTTAGCATCTATAAGACCTAAATGTAGTTTTTACTATATTCCAAATGTAAAGTTTACCAGCACAATATAATAGTATGATTCGAGTGGGAATTTTATAGTTTGCAAGCAATTGCATATCTTTTAATGTTGGTGTTTTCACGTATGGGATAGGGGAAACAGGATGGAGATTTTAGGTCCACTTGTGTAGTGTAATCAATAAGTTAATATTTACTGATGGATTACACAGTACAGAACAAATAATGATGTAGCTAACTCTGTTTTACAGCATGCCTTCCACTTCCACTGTATTTCTCGCTGGTTGAAGACTCGTCAGGTTTGCCCTCTGGATAATAGAGAGTGGGAATTTCAAAAGTAAGAAATTATTTATTTAATGGGTAGAGTTGATCTATAGCTGATCACCATGTTTTCATATCTATTTTTGATGGTTGTCAGTCAGTAAAAAAAACAGTCAGTTGTTTTTATAAGAATTTTTATATAAATTAATTGATTATAGACCAGGATGAAAGATTGACTAAAATGGTGTTGTTTTCAGTATGATTCATTAGGTGATTAATGCCATGGCTAGATTTTAAATTGTATGGCTACACCTGCCCCCTTCCTCAGGTATATCGTATACCTTAGGAAGGGGGCAGGTGGCTCACTGAAACGTGTGTTTTTCGCACACAATAAAGTTTGATACACTGAAGTAGTTGATAGTATTGATTGCTTACATCTTCCTAATATTTCAACTTTGGGATTTAGGCTGGTGTAAAGAGGCCGTTGAAAAAGAAGTTACTCATCCCAAAAATGGTGTGTGTGTTCTGAGTTTTGGCTAGTAAGATGAGTGGTATATAAAACCTGCAGGAGCCAGGAACGAAGGTAAGGTACTTACCCGATCACTCGCTCCTCCGCCGTGTCCTCTGACCGGTCCCAACGGACTCTGTATTCTATGCGCATCGCACATAGAGTACTAAATATGTCAGTCTACGCGGCAGAGGAGTGAGCGATCGGGTAAGTACCATACCTTCGTTCCCGCCTACTGCAGGTTTTATTGAAGAACAGGAGGTAAGACACAGCTCCTTTACCTCCCGTTCTTCAATATAACTGAAAAGCAAAAAAAAAAAAAAAATAGCAGTGGAGATACCCTTTAAGTAAATAAATACTGGGCCCTATTTATAAAAGATCGGTATCATTATCGTAAAATACCGATCGTTATCGTAAAATAACGACCGGGTTTTTACCGATAACGACCGGTATTTACCGATATCGTTAAATAACGGTCGTTATCGTTAAATAACGGTCGTTATCGTTAAATAACGGTCGTTATCGTTAAATAACGGTCGTTATCGTTAAATAACGGTCGTTATCGTTAAATAACGGTCGTTATCGGTAAATAACGGTCGTTATCGGTAAATAACGGTCGTTATCGGTAAATAACGGTCGTTATCGGTAAAAACCCGGTCGTTATTTTACGATAACGATCAGTATTTTACGATAACGATACAGATCTTTTATAAATAGGGCCCACTGCTCAGTGTCTGTCCTAAAGAAAGTGTCAAATTTTAATAACCTATACTTTTCTTTCCTTTTACAGGTATGGTCATTAAAAGTTGGACTTGCATGACTGTTTTGACTGTCAAGTTTTTTGGTTTCAATCTATACAGTGAAGCAGCAGAATCCACAGTGTTTCAGCCAACCTCAGCAATCTTGTTTGCTCTGTTATTGCTCAATTCTTTTTCCTTCACCCCATTTTTTTTAACCGTAAAATTTAGCGTTTTGTTTTTTGTCCAAATAAACTGTTGTAGAATATTACAAACTATTTTGTATTGCTATTCCTGTAAACATAGAATATATCAGGTTAAACAGCTCATGCAGCACCTCACAGCTCTCCAGCATATCTATAACATAAGGTGGACGGGCCAAACTTTTACATTTCCTACCACGGATACACCCAAACCTAAGAAAACTGCTGTAGATGAAACAGGAAGGGCCTCATTATAGTTTGGTGTTTCTTGGGGGCCCAGTTACTACTTATACCACTGCATACATACCTATTTTAAAGGTGGTCAGCCTGTTATAGGGGAAGCATTTACAGATTCCTGGCTGCTTCACTCTCTCCTACATCTTGCTAAAATATAGATTTTAATAAAAAAAGTTTTGAAAATTGATTTGCTGTTCTTTTAAGGTATCCTGCCATATAAGTATTACATTCTTTCCTCTTCCACCTTTTATGTAGGAATGTACGATTCCTGCATTTTACCATTATTATTGCTGGCCATACACATGCCACTTCATTCTGAAATTCATGTCAGATTTAATTGGAATTTGACACAATAATTTTGTACATAGAAAAATCATTCGATACTGCCATGCAATGTTATCTTTTCCCTCTACTTTAGTAAAATAGAATCAATAATGTTCCAGAGGAAATTTTCCAGATAGGTTGCCTTGCCAATGGGCAGTAGTTTGTAAGATTAGTGACCTGTCCATAGTCAGATATTCAACAAGTCCAGATTTGCTGAATATCGACCATGTGTATAGCCAATTTTATGTGTCAGAATTAACAACCATACATAACTGCTCTGCATATTACTAGCCTGTAATAAGAAGTTTCCTAAAATAAATGCTTACTTAAAGAAACTGAGTGATTTATATAAGGGATAATACGCTACCTACAGTGTAATATAAGATTACGCCACCGAGTCCCCACGACCATATGGAAGCACAAGGCCATAGGCTGAGTGCTTTTATATAGGTCAGGGAACTCCGAGGTGAAGTTTCCGTATATTATTCTGTAGGTAGTGTATTATTTCATATAATACATATGGCACATAATACATAATGCCTAAGAAAAAAAAAAAGCACAGGCAGCACACAACCAACCAACTCGCTCATCTAACCTCTCCTGTAGATACTCCCTGTATCTACCCCCCACCTCCCTGTATCTACCCCCCACCTCCCTGTATCTACCTCTAACCTTCCTGTATCTACCCCCTGTCCCTCCCTCCATCCCTGTATTTAACCCCCCCATACTCCATTTATAAGAGAAGCTGATTTCCGGGATATGAAGTGTTAACTGTGCCATTTTGTGTTGAATTGTAAAGGTACTGACCAGGTTACACTCACTCTGGTTGCTACATTTAACAAACCTATGTGTAGATACCAGTGCCAGGCAGCAACAGCTAGAGGGGGGCTGGGGGAGCTTGAATATGTAGACAGATTGGAAAAGTTACAATTATGCACACTAGGGAAAACGCACTTGCATGGGTATATGAGTAATGGGCCATACAATAACTATCTGGGGCATTGTTCACCAATAGAATATGTCAGAGGACACGCGGACATCCCTTAAAGAGCAGGTCCACCCCCAAAACGAAAATTAAACCCACTACTGGCTCTACTGTGTAGTGTTCAAAAATCCTTTATTTTCTCCTGTACTCCTTATGGTTCTCCCAAGTCCCAGAAAGTGAGGAGTAATTATTTCAATTAATTAAACTAGAATGTTGAAGACAATTTGATAGACTCACGGCTAATAATACATTTACCACTGTCCTTCATGATTTATATTTTTCATTCACTTCTGCATTCTCTGGGTTTCCGAAATCTAGCTGCTTCATGGTTGTCTTATCTTTATAACAGATCTTTCTCTGTCTCCTGTGCTAATGAGACTCCCTTTCCTGTTCTGCTTAGTGTGGGGGTCCCCCAGGGCTCCCAGTGCTCTGTTTTAGGACCGTTACTGTACTCTCTCTACACTATCTCTAGGAGAAATACATGCCGATACCCAAATATACGTGCCCACCTCCACACTAGCCCCTGAAATTTAATCTTAAGTGTATAAATGTCTGGTCTCTGTTTCTTCCTAGATGGCACACTGGAACCTTAAACTTAATCTATCTAAAATTGAATTTATTTTCCCCCCTAAACCTGGACCTAGCCCACCCTTCACATTTTCTATTGATAATATGGTCATTAACCCAGTTGAAACTGCTCACTGTCTTCAAGGAATGTTTGACTCCTCTCTTTCCTTCTCAGAACATTAACAATGTCACCAGGACGTGTCTTTTTCTCCTTCGCAATGTTGCCAAGATCCGCCCTTTCCTCTCTCAATCCACTTCTAAAATGCTTGTGCATGCCTCGACACTTCAGTCTATGGGGTGGCTTCCCATCAAGGTCTTTTGACCTTTAAATCTCTCTTAAATCTGCTGCACCCCCCTAACTCTCTGTTCCTCACAAGGCAATCTTCTCCATAAACCTCCAATGAACACTGCCTCCTCCCACCTTAATCCATTCTCTCTTGCTGCTCCCTTTGAAACTCTCTCTTCACCAAGTGACATCCATTAATACTTTAAAAATCTAAAATGTTATCTTTACTTTCTGAGCACCAGCACAATAAATGATTGTTAGCCATCTCAAGCACTTTGACCCATCCCCCCACTTACATCTGTGTGTTATCCTTCCCACTTAGATCTTCAGGGCAGGGATCTCATTCCTAATGTGTAAAGGTACGCCTGTTATGCAATGTCCACAAGGGAACCTGAGGCATGGAATCTAAGCACCTGCTGGTCTTCTCCAGAGCCTCTGATGGTGAGGATGTTATGCGGCAAACAGGTACCAGGTCGTGACCCCAGAGGGAGAACTCCCAGGATCCAATCCCACTATGCGGAAAAGACGATAAGTGATAACCAACTGTAAAAGAAGGCAGGCAGATTCTTGTTACAGGCAGAGTCTGGATACAGAGCCAAGTCGTGGGCAGGCAGCAGACGGGCAGAGTCTGGGTGCAGATCCAAGTCGTGGGCAGGCGGCAGACAAGCAGGTCTGTGATATAAGTCCAAGGCTGTAGGCGGGCAGCAGGCAACAGAGTCTGAGGTACAAGTCCAAGTCATAGGCAGGCAACAGAGTCTGAGGTACAAGTCTGAGTCGTAGGCAGGCGGCAGGAAAGCAAAATCTGAGGTCCAAGTCATAGGCGGCAGACAACAGAGTCTGAGGTACAAGTACGAGTTGTAAGCAGGCAACAGAATAGTCAGAACAGGCAAAAGATCAGCAACTGGGAAATCGGCAAATAAGAGGCACAAAATCACTGAACTGGCAACAAGATTGGGAGGGCTTTATATAGGCATGATGATGTCGTCAAGCTGCGCCGCGCGTAAACCTATGCCCGTGAAGCAACATAGGCGCTCGCACATGCGGACCCCCTACCCAATTGTGACGAGCACACCTGCACGTGCTCAAAGGACCCCTGGCGCCGGTAAGTGCGCGGCCATAACATTGCCCCCCCCATATGGGGGTTTTACTGGGTGCTTAGAGTAAAAGGCTTTGACCAAACGAGGAGCGTGCACCTGTTCTGCTGGTTCCCAAGAATTCTCTTTAGGACCAAAATCCCTCCATTTAACCAGGTATCTCAGTTTCCCTGCCGAGACTTTTGCATCCAAAATGTTTTTTACTTCATATTCTTCACCATCTTCCATGACCACAGGAGGAGGAGGAGGTGGTGGGGGTCAGACAAGGAAGAGGAAGAACCCGTTGAAAACCTTTTAAAATAGGAAATATGAAAGACTGGATGAATCATTAAAGACTTGTTTCTAACAGCGCCTGGAGATTTGGGATGGTGATTGTTGAGGGAATATCAGTAAGAAATGTATTATACCTATAATTTGCAAAGAATGGAGAACATTTGATTGAAGAATGGATGGCATTATTATATGAAAATTCGGCTAGTAGTAACAGGGATATCCAATTGTCTTGTGAAGCAGAGGAAAAACATTGTAGATATTGTTCAAGTAGCCTGTAATAATTAGTTCTTGATTAGTTCTTTCTGTCCATTAAGGTTCATACGCACGTGCGATCGCGGGTCCAAACCCGCAACGCACGATGTGTACGAACGACTGTTTCGGGCGATAATTGTCCCGTGTGTAGGCACTTATTGGCCGAAACGGACGTTCGGACGGGGATCGTTGCCCGACCGACCTGGAGGATCTCCGAACGAACGGCCATTTCTGCCGATAAAGTTCCCACACACGACCAAAATGTTCGTTCGTACACATCGTGCATTGCGGGTTGGGACCCGCGATCGCACGTGTGTACGAACCTTTAGACTGTGGATGGTAACCAGAAGAAAAGGAGTTATGAATCTGTAATGCTTTACACAGCTCTCTCCAGAACTTGGAGGTAAATTGAACTCCTTTATCAGAAACAATGTAATCAGGGATTTTGGTAAGTCTATCGACCACCACGAAGATAGTATTAAATCCTTTGGACTTGTGTTCCACGATAAAATCAATGCTAATCATCCCCCAGGGACTATTAGGAACAGGTAAGGGACATAATAGGCCATATGGTCTCTGTCTGGACATCTTATTCCTAGCACAAACTCCACAGGACCAGATGATTCTTTTACAATCTTTGGCCATGGTAGGCCAGTTAAACTTCCTACTAAGTAAATTAAGAGTCTTGTAAGCCCCGAAATGACCAGCCAAAACATGACTATGGCAATATTGCAGCACTGAAGATCTTGCGGACTCAGGAACAAATATTTTGTATCTGGCATAAATAAAACCATCAGAGGAAGGAGGAGAGAAAGAGGAGTCATTAGTTGAGGCTTCCTTGATGACTTAAGCTATATCTGTATGTAGCAACAGGAAATTCTGACTAGAGAGGATTGTATCGGGTGGATCAAACATAGTATCTTCAGAACTGCCTGGAAAGAGCATCAGTCTTACCCTTTTTAGACCTGGGGTGAAAAGTGATGTGGAAATTAAATCTAGTAAAGAAAAGCGCCCATCTGGCTTGGCGAGGTCTTAACCTTTTAGCTGTTTGTAGATACTCTATATTCTTATGTTCGGTAAAGGTAATAATTGGGTGAGTGGCCCCTTCCAGCAAATACTGCCATTCTAGGGCGGACTTGATGGCTAACAATTCACAATCCCCTACATCATAATTCCTTTAGGAAACTTGAGAGTTTTCTTGAAAAGAATGCAACCGGGTGAAAAATAGATTTAGAACCTATTCTTTGTGAAAGAATTGCCCCCAGAGCAGATTCTGACGCATCAACTTCTAGACAAATGGGAGAGATGGATCAGGGTGAACTAGCTAAAATAAAATGTGGTCTTTAGTCGATCAAAGGCTCATTGGGCAGTCTCTGTCCAGAAGAATGACACATGAATTCTTGTTAGAAGAGTCAATGGAAGAATGATAGCAGAGAAGTTTTTGATAAATCTGCGATAAAAGTTAGCGAATCCAATACATTTTTGGACTTGTTTGCGAGTAGACGGGACTGGCCAATCCTGAATGAGGATCCATTGATATTCCTTGTGGAGAGAGGAGAAAAGTACTTCAAGTACTGAATAATGAGGGATATAAATGTGTGCCCAGATGAGCTTCAACCATGTCAAGACATTTGTCCCCCAGCCTTTTTGTTAGCCAGGATGGGGATGGTAAAGCATCCTCATGGCTGAGGTTTAAAGGTATGTATAGTTGTGGAGGGATGAGGTTTGCAATATAGCCAAAATCCACAGGTTTCTTTCTCTCCAGACCACCACTATGCTTATGCATGCTCTCATCCTAACGTACCCGGACTATTGCAATCTACTACTTACTGGTCTTCCTGCTTTCCACCTCTCTCCCCTTCAGTTTATACTTAATCTGCCACACGCATTGTTTTTCACTCTCTAATAAACAGGATCCCAATCTCCTCTGTACCAGATAACAACCTGGCTCCCTGTTAAACAGCGCATTGTATACAAAATCCTTTTCCTAACTTTTAAAGCCCTTCGCTCTGCTGCTCCTTCTTATATTTCTTTTCTAGTGTCCACTAGAAAAATATATATTCCTATATAAAAAAAAAATATATATATAATATAAAAATATATATTCCTGCCTGTACCCTCTGCTTATCGAAGAACCAGCTCCTGTAAAGACCCACCACTCGTACTGCTTCCTCTCACCAAAAACCTTTCTCTCTTGTGGCTCCCATCCTCTGGAATTCTATCCCCCTCTCTTTATGTCAAGAAACCTCAATTAGCAGGTTTAAATCTAGCCTTACATCCTACCTATCTGGAAACAAGCACAGTCTATGATTGTTTTATCTGCACTGCATACGTCTCACTCCAGCACTTATTCTCACTGCATTGTATCTGTATGTTACCCACCTAACTAGATTGTAAGCTCTACAGGGCAGGGACCTCCTTTCCTTTTGTAGCAAAGCTCTAGCACTTCTATTTATATCCCTTTTCCTTAATATATTTATATCTTCATAGGAGATTGCATTGAGTTTTTAGGAGCTACCTATGAGGTGGGGGTATAGGATATTACATATAGGAAAGGTGTATATGTACGTGTGTACTATATCACTATTACCATCTAAATTACCATCAGTAAATGTATATAAAGTATAGCACTGATTATATTAGGTACAAGACAAAATATACAAAATACACAAACTTACTTACAGAGCTCAGATTCATTTTTCAAAATGGTTTGGTCAAAATGGGAGGTTAAACCACACCCCTGGGTCTGCTCCATTTGAATACTGAAAGGAAGTGTCTGTTACACAGGATGTTATGTGTATTGTAATGGACATATACACCAAAGCTCATTATTTACCACCTCCAGCCTGCAGGTGGTATCAGTGAGTAATAAAAGACAAGACATCCCTGATCTCTATGGGTAGGATTAGAGAAAGTGAAAGTAGATTGTGATGTGTGCTTTAAAGTGATATTGACTGCAACACAAGATCCTGTGTATAAGATCCTGTGTGTAAGACACTGTGCATAAGACCCTGTGCATAAGATCATGTGCATAAGATCCTGTGTATAAGACCCTGTGTATAAGATCCTGTGTATACTGTGTATAAGATCCTGTTGTTGCAGATAAAATGGTTATAACCGTATAAGTCCAGTAGCATATACTAAGAGATGAGTACTGTAGGATAAGGTGATACCTTTTTATTATGGATTAACAGATAATTTTTACAGACAAGCTTTCGAGAGATACACTTCTCACTTCCTCAGGTCAAGCAGTACTGCATATCTGTGTATCTCTAGAAAGCTTGTCTGTAAAAATGAAATGTTAGTCCATAATAAAAAGGTATCATCTTATGCTACAGTACTCTTAGTATAAGATCCTGTGTATAAGACCCTGTGTATAAGATCCTGTGTATAAGACCCTGTGTATAAGACCCTGTGTATAAGATCCTGAGTATAAGATCCTATGTATAAGACCCTGTGTATAAGACCCTGTATATAAGATCCTGTTACCACCTGTCAGGAGGACAGATTATTGGATAGACAATTTACCTTATTGGATACAAACTCTGAGATAACAGATAAGTGTACACCAACTTACAAGGACACACAATATACAGGCCTGGTCAATATATAAAGTGGTGCACCATAGACAGGGACTATTCCATTACGTTTCATGGGGAAACCATTTATGTTTTGTTATTAAATCATTGCAATACTTACTGTTAAATGTAATTAAATTGGGTTTATATTGTGTAAAGAAAGTAAGTGCACTGTCTGCTTTGTGCCAGACCACCAGAGTAACCCGCTATGTGCCACGCTACCCATAATCCTTCCATAAAGCAGTGATATGGTACAAATTGGTGGCAGCAGTGCTGGTAATACCATTTATTCTCCCTGTTTTCTCTGTATATTTGTTCTCTGTATTAAAGGGCATCTCCACCCTCGATATTCATTTTTAATATATTGCAGGGAATCCCCTACTACCCCCAACCCCTATGTTAGATGAGTAAACATAGAATCCAAACTCTACTTTCACAGACATCCCACCCTGCCAAATCTGGCTTCCGGCAGGGTGGGGAGAAGGGGGCGGAGCTGACTGACGTGAAGTCAATGACGTCACAATGGGGGTGGAGCCAGGGCGGGCAGACGTCAATTACATCACAAAGGGGGCGGGGTTATGGGCAGGCCACTACATGTGAAGTATTTTATGTCACAGAAGAGGCATAGTTAGGGGGAGCGTGACATAAATTACATCACAGAAGAGGCATGCCGAAGAAAATAAGGCGTTCCGGAGACAGAGCTGCCAGGTAAGTTCGGGTCGCGGGATTTTGGGGTGGTCTTGCGGGTGTGCGGGAGACCACCCCAAAATCCAGGAGATTCCTGCCACTCCCGGGAGGGGTGGGATACCTGACCTACAGCCCCTCACTCCAGTAAGTACAGTTCGGGTTCTATTTTTACACTTCCTATATAGTGGTTGGGGATGGAGGGGATGTCCTACAATATGTATAAAAAATGTAACGCTACATAAAGGGCAGCCAGAGAGGGATCAGAAGAGTGGGAGGGAGGGGGGCTCCCCTGCGCATGCCACTGTCCTCTCAGAGGGCAAGGAGGAGGCAAAAACCTTTTGGAGTGGAAGACAGCTACTACTCCTCTTGGACTTTGGACAAGCACTACAAGGGAACCATAAGGAGCAGAGATGTACGGTATGGATTTTTTTAAACTACTCAGTGGGGCCAGTAGTTTGTTGAAGTTTAGTTTGGGGGGTGGACATGCCCTTTAAGCTATGGAGGCTGCTACTGAGAGTATTGATTTAAATCCTCCTGTTCTTGTACCTGCAGATGAAATGCCCCATTAAGACTCCGTAGCTCTACCAGGCCCAATTGCCAAACCTTTTTATAAACCTGATCCAATCAGTATCCTGTGCTCCGTAACATAAGCCGTAATATAAGCGGCTATAAATGTGGCACTTGCCGTGGTAAATACTAATAAGTATGAACATAACATGTTCAGTTTGAACCACATAGTGTGGCAGGATTACCTGAGTATTGTAACGTTTTGGATTCCCAAGTATTCCTTCAGTCCGAATACCCCAATCTACAACCACTATCTTCACCAATAGACAAGCCCCCGTTTGCCAGGAGGCTAGATACGCCTCACCGAACACGGTTGCCCCCTGGACTTAGAGTGCAAGTATTAAGTCCGGGAATTTTTATTAATAGGCCGGGAATACTGGAGAAGTCCGAAGAGAAACAGACAGGCGCAAGGCACAAGGAGAGATACAAAGGTCAGAGACCAAAATACGAGGTACAGACTAGGAGCAGGCAAGAGCGGAGCCAAAAGCAGAGCAACCAGGAATCAGGCCGCCAGGCAGGTACAGAGGGTTGAGCAAGAACCGTAGTCAGGAACAAGCAGAGGTCAGGGCAGGCAGATACGAATCGGGGTCAAAAAACAGGCAAAGGTCAGTAACAGAGAATATACAAGATAAGCACACCATGAGCAAGATAGATAAACTAACTGCTATATCGGGCAAGGACCAATGGGCTAAGGGGTTTAAAAAGGCTAAAGGGACCAATAGGATGACAACCAGTAAGAAGAAGAGAGCGGATTGGATAATGGGAAGATTTTGAATGGAAAAGGCGAACTGTCACTTTAAGCGTGAAAAGCAGAGTATAAGAAAGTGTGTTCACTACTAGGTTTTTCAGGAAATTCATCATGGAATTTTTTGATTAACACTTTAGCATGAATACTACGAACAGGAACCCAAGATCTTTCTTCGGGACCATAGCCCTTCCAATCAACAAGGTATTGAAGAGAGTTTTGAACAAATCGAGAATCCAAAATCCTGTCAATTTCGTATTCTGCTTCACCTTGCACTTCCACAGAGGGTGGAGGAACACCCAGAAGATCATTATTATTGGCTGGTTTGAGTAAAGATACATGAAAAGTGACAACATTTTTAAAGACTTTAGGTAACGTTACCATTTTTCTTGTTGTTCGGCAATTAAACACCTGAGGTACTGTTCTAATGACTGGTTCATTCTCTCAGTTTGACCATTAGTCTCAGGATGGAAACCAGAGGAAAGAGAAATCCCTAACCGGGCACAAAAAGCTCGCCAAAACCATGAAATGAACTGGACTCCCCTGTCAATAACAATATTTTGTGGAATACCATGTAAACGAAATATGTGAAGAATAAATAACTGTGACAGTTCTTTGGCTGAGGGTAATTTAGTTAATGGAATGAAGTGTGACATTTTACTAAACCTATCAACCACCAGCCAAATTACAGTATACCCATCGGACCTGGGCAGATCTACAATAAAATCCAAGGATATATGGGTCCAAGGCTTTTCAGGTATAGGAAGAGGCAAAAGAGTACCAGAAGGAGCATTACGATAAGACTTACTACGGGCACAAACAGGACAAGCGTTGACATAGGAATCATCAGAAATAGAAGGCTCCATGGTTAAACCTTGATCTGATATAATGAAACCAAGAAACGGAACTTGACGTTGTTCAAACATATACTTTTCCAGTTTGGCATATAGATGGTGTTCCCTTAATTTAGCAAGGACTAGCTTGACATGAACTCGATGTTCCTGCAGAGAGGAGGAATAGATTAAGATGTAGTCAACATAAACTACTATAAACTTATCAAGGTATTCTCTGAACACATCATTTATAAAATCTTGGAATACTGCAGGGGCGTTACTAAATCTTTTGTTACAGCAGGAGAAAATATGAAAATCACTTTCGGAAAGAGAGGCTACAGTAAAAAATGTATAGAGAAAGCCTTTCACAGAGCATCCAACTTAGATAGAAACCTATTATTGAGAGAAATACAGGAAACAGCATCGAATAAGAATAGGAATAAAAACCAGAACAATATATCCTTCATTACTAAATATAGCCCCCAATTCTATAACATAAAACATATCATTCAGAGACATCTTCCTATCCTAAAAACTGATGTTACTATATCAAAAGTTCTAAAGGACTGTAGATACGTATCAAAGAGAGCTGAAACACTAAGAGACATTTTGTCTCCGAGTTTATATACGTCTAGCTCTAAGTGTTCAGATAGGCAGAGCTGGATAAGATACAAAGGCACTTTCAAATGTGGAGCAGCCCGGTGTGTTACGTGCCAACACATAAAAATAGGGAATATATGCAGGAGTCAAACCACGGGGGTACTCTATAATTTTAATCAATATGCCAATTGCAATTCTACACATGTGGTATATTTATTAACATGCACTACATGTGGCATACAATATGTAGGGAGCACTAGCAGAACACTGAAATCACGTTTTAGAGAACATCGCAGAAACATTATTAATAAGGAAGAGAATAGTCCTATAGCGAGACATTTTCTTGGGTGTAATGGAGGTAGAGAACAATACCTCCAAGTACAGGTATTACAGTGGATACCTTTGAACATAAGAAAGGGGGATAGAACAGTCCCCCTACGTAAAGCGGAAGTCAAATGGATTTTTAGACTGGGAACACGGACCCCTAATGGGTTAAACTCTGTTTTCGATATAGCTTGTTTTGTTTGATATGCTATAGCTATAAATTTATTCTGATTTGTTAGAATGAAAGCGACAAAAGTGTATCATTTAGTAAATGTTTTTATCCATAAGATATCTCGTTTTAGGTGAGGATTTTGCTAAATATCTTATATTAGATTTATTAGATATATTATGGTAATTAGAGGCTTACTTATACTTATAATGTTCATTCAGTATAGTCCATACTTACTAGTGCTAACTTTGGGTTTTTATCTTATATTTGTGTAATATTTAAATATTTTATCTTGTTTTATTTTATATTATTTTGGTTAGTACACATAGGACACTATAATAGCTATATGTTTCATCTATCAGAGACCACATGTGGTCAGATATGGTCCTTTACATGGTCCTATTTTATGTACATATAATAGTGATAGTTTAGAGTTTTTTCACTTTTTTTCACTGTTTTACCTTATACCTTAGATCTGGATGTCATATATCGTGTTTATAGATTGGGTGTTAGGCGTATGTCTACACATTACACCTATTAATATATTTATTATATTTATATATATTTCTATATTTATTTATTTATTGGTTTCACTGTAGACGTATATATTAGCTACTTTTAGAGGTTATTATTAGTATGTTTAAACTTGTGCTGTATGGTCACATTTTTATAATAGTATCAATATGATAGAAACAAATGTATTTATTTGACACTTATATAAACACATCCTCCATGTGAAGCATATTTAGGACTTGAATGTTAATATCTGTATGCACATTGCATCTGTTAATGCACATATATGATACACTATAAGATTTTCATGTGTGATGTGACACATACTCGTTTTTTGCACTATTAGGGGTTAAAAATCCAGATCTAATTATGTGGGTATATAAGGATCTCACTTAGCACGTCAGTTCCTTTCCAGCCTATGAGTAAGAGCGGAGGGTACGCTCGAAACGCGTAAGGCTATGGGACTCCTTTGTTTGTTATGGCACTGTTCTGAATAAAGCGTGTTGGATTGCAGAGTCCAGGTGTCCTACTTTCCGGTGTGCGCCGTACTCCATATTGGTGTTCGTTGAGGGGCGTTACTGAGGCCAAAGGGCATGACTAAATATTCATAATGGCCATATCTAGTATTGAAGGCCATTTTCCACTCATCTCCAGCCCTTATTCTGATTAAATTATATGCACCTCGGAGGTCCAACTTAGAAAAAATTCGTGCCCCGACAATTTGGTCGTCAATGAGTGATAAGGGGTATCTATTTTTAATAGTTATTTTATTAAGAGCCCTATAATCAATTACAGGGTCTTAAACCACCATCTTTTAAGAAATCTGCTCCTGCCAGAGAAATGGAAGGTCTGATGAAATTTTATCCAAGTTCTCTTTTATGTAAGTTTTCATAGCCTCACTTTAAGGACCCGTCAAATTATATAGATGTCCACGAGACGGCATGGTTCCTGGTAAAAGATCAGTGGGACAATCATAAGGTCTGTGGGGAGGCAAAACATCGGAGCCTTGTGGGAAAACAAACGTCGGAAAAATTCCTGTAAGGTGGAGGTATACCCTCCAAAGAGAGGTTAGCCAGATGAACAGACAAGCATGATCGCACACATTTAGAATCAGTAACAGAGAATATACGAGATAAGCACACCACGAGCAAGAAAGATAAACTAACCGATATATTGGACAAGGACCAATGGGCTAAGGGGTTTAAAAAGGCTAAAAGGACCAATAGGATGACAACCAGTAAGAAGAAGAGAGCGGATTGGATAATGGGAACATTTTGAATGAAAAAGGCGAACTGTCACTTAAAGCATGAAACGCTCTTTCGCAGAGTATAAGAAAGTGTGTTTGCGCACGCCCACGAAGGCAAGGATCGTTGGATCGGAAGCCGCGAAGCTGCCTGGAGAAGGTCAAAGGCTCCTGGACACGGACAACGTGACACGGGATCCCCGAACAGGTATGTATTTCTTTACAGGTATATTCTCAGACCTGCAGGATTATCCTATTTGATTCCCCTGGGTGCTGGTGACTGAGTAACAGTTTAAAACATACTAGTGTAAAGATTCTATATCCACTGTATCAACACATAGCAAAATATACACACACATAATTTCCACTGTGCCCCAACGGGCACACTTTTGCTAGTAATTTATATATTTATGTACTGAACTATCTATGTATTTATCCCCCTTGTATGACTTTATTGTATTTTATTACTGTACAGCGCTGCGTCTCCAAGTCGCGTTTTATAAATAAATTATACATACATATACATACATACATAACCAACTGGAATAGAAGGCAGGCGGCAGACAGGCAGATTCTGGTTACAGGCAGAGGTCGTGGGCTGGCGGCAGACAGGCAGAGTCCGGATACAGACCCAAGTCATGGGCAGGCAGCAGACAAGCAGGTCCGAGATACGAGTCCAAGGTCGTAGGCGGGCAGCAGGCAACAGAGTCCGATGTACAAGTCTGAGTCATAGGCAGGCAGCAGGCAAGCAAAGTCTGAGGTACAAGTCCAAGTCATAGGCAGGCGGCAGGCAACAGAGAACGAGGTACAATTCCGAGTCTTAGGCAGGTGGCAGGCTACAGAATAGTCAGAACAGGCAAAAGATCAGTAACCGGGAAAATCAGCAAATAACAGGCACAAAACACTGAACTGGCAGCAAGATTGAAAAGACCGGGAGGGCTTTAAATAGGCATGATGATGTCATCAACTCACTTACACTTATCCACTTGTTTGTATACTCTGTATTTTATAATGTACAGCGCTGTACACTCTTCTAAGATTTCATCATCGTAGAAGAGTTGTCCCATTTTTCGCTAATGTTTTGCTGCTTCTTCTGGTTTGACTGTGCTTCTTCTGGTTTGGAGGTAGCTGGTCCTCCCCGGGATTCAAATGCCGTGTGATGTCCGTTTGAGGCGGAGCCAGGTACGGTACAATGTTGTATATCTTAGCATTCAAACCATACCACTATGGAATTTAAGACCTCAGCTTAAAACCTGCTCAAGATGTTGTGGCCATGGATGGGAATGTAGCAAAATGTGATCTGATCACCTTTATTTCAATAAACTGTTCTAGATTGAAGTGTAAACTGCAGGGCTTAGCTAGTTGGTAATTTAAGTTTATGTTGCATATTGCTATGGTTTACTGTTAAGAACTAAACCAATTTCTAAAATAATCATTTACTACAGAACTACTTTACATATATTACACATGGTTTTATAGTCCAAAATGTGAAATGGTTGTTGAAATATATCATCCTGGAAAGGCTTATAAAAAAGATCTTAGGCTAGGGACACACAGATAAATATGGTTAAGCTAGGTACATAACATACAATTGTTTGTCCCAGCCAGGATAAATCACTGTCAGTCGTAGCTGTGTCTGACAGTTTGCTGCAACCGATCATGCGGTCCATAGGGGACCACATGGTCGTCTGTGAACCCCCTGTGGCTTTCCAATATCATAAGCAATCAGACAGGAGCGACAAGAATTATTTAAGATGTGTAAATTTACAGAACATACCAGGATGGGCATCTAAAGAACCACTTACCTCTAGCATAATCCTGAATCTGCTTGACAGCCCTCCAGATGACACTCCCACCCACCCCAATAGTCCCTACCATCTGTACCTTATGCATATGTGAAGGTAGTAGGAAAGTGGTAGGGGAACAAAGTGACAAGCAGGGCACCTGTAGTGCTCACAACAAACTTCAGACTTCTTTGCAGGACTTTCATGTAAAAGCAGGAGGTAGGAGTAGTGCCTCCTTTCTAAAGCTAGGTACACACAGTCCAGATTTCTGAAAGATGACAGACATGATCTGCAAGATCCTATCTGCCATCTTTCAAAGATCTGCATACACACAGTCCCGAGCGTTCTCCCTATGAATTTCATAAGGAGAACGCTCGGGACTGTGTGTTTCCATCGGCCGCGCTAGACTCCTCTATAGGGAGTCTAGCGCGGCCGATGGAAATTTTCAGACTTTCCCGAACGAGCGTACGGCCAACCCGATCGTTTGGCGGCCGCGCGCTCGTTCGGGAAACGAGCGTACACACATAACGATAAAGCCCCGATACCGTCGGATCCGACGGTATCGGGGCTTTATCGTTAGTGTGTACCCAGCTTAACTGTTAATTATGATCTTGGTTTTAGATAAAAAATATATTGCCTGCGAGAAAATCCATGTAAGGGAACATTTGCAGCATATAAAATAATTAAGGGACAGAATTACAGTGTACTAACTAATTATAGCTAATGTTATGTATAACTTATAAACTAACAGGGTTATTCAATAAAATTCTTATCGTTTAAAATGGTGCTAATTTTGCCCCAACCAATCAGATCTTATTTAACATTTGAAAGCTAACATCGGATTGGTTGGGGCAAAATTAGCACCACTTTTAATGATAAGAACTTTTATTGAATAACCCTGTTAGTTTATAAGTTATACATAACATGTGATTCCCCATGTAATGAAGATACAAACTGCCATATTTTTAACCTTAGAAGTATTAGTTGCCTAAAAATGTATATGTTTACGTCAACATACATTACTTCTTAGTCCATATGCAGAAGATATAATAATGTATTACTTGATGTTATGTGTGGTTTGAAAAAACTTTTGGGGGTCAGATACATAACATTATAACGCAATCCAGCCCGGTGTCAGGATTATATCTAAATTTGAATACGGTAAGCCATGGATATTTTGTTATTTTGGGGTACTCTGACATCCCAGTAGATACAGTATATTCAATAAATTAAGTAGAGCTGTCCAGTCCTTAGTTTCTTTCAAGGGGTAATCCCATTTTTATTGATGCAGAAACAAGTACATATGATGTTTCGGATCTTGGGCTGAAACATCATGTGTCATTGAAAGGAACTAAGGACTGGATAGCCCTACTTTACTTTATTGAAGATATTTATACATTTGGCAGAGAGGTAGCCCCAAAATATGGGAGGATTCCTATTGAGATATCTACATCCTAAATATTGCAGAATTTCAAGGATCCACTATTCAGGTCACTACTTATTCATTGATCAGTATATTTGGATGGAACAAGATGAGAAATTAGTTTCTAAAATATATACAGGCCAATTGCAGGCACAGACAAATGAAAATAAAGCAGACCCGGTTTATACCATCTATAACAGAGCTTGGACAGAACTTGCATAAAAACATTAACATGTCTTGCCAGCTGCATCTAATAAACTTATGCAGTATTATAACATAGTAACATAGTAAGTGAGGTTGAAGAAAGACATAAATCCATCTAGTCCAACCTTTATACGCTACTCTTTAACCCTACCTAACAGTCAGGGTAAATTCCTTCCTGACTCCAAATGGCAATCGGAAAGTATCCCTGGATCAACCAGAACTACAGTTTATGTATTAATACCAGTAATTCTCAATAATAAGTTTTAGGAACTTATCCAGCCCACTTTTGAAGCTATTCAGTGAACTTGCCATTACCACATCTGCTGGAAGACAGTTCCACAGTTTCACTGTTCTTACTATAAAGAAACCTTTACTAACTTGAACATGAAACTTCTCTTCTTCTAGTCTTAAAAGATGTCCCCAAGTCCTCTGATATGACCTATTAGTGAACAATGCACCAGAGAGTTTCTCATATGGCCCATTAATATACCGTATATACTTGAATATAAGTTAAGATTTTCAGGCTTTAAAATTAGCCTGAAAACCTAACCTCGTCTTATACTCGGGTCAAGTCCTAATTAGATCCAAATGCTGCAATTGTGGATAGTAACCAGTAGGTGGCACTGTATTAAAAAAATCCTTCATCTGCATAGAAAGTTACAGGAGCTGATCTGCGACACTCCTTCCTGCTTCCTGTAGTCTGGCTGCTGGACTCACTCAGCACTGTTACTGCTCATCTGGATGCTGTAAATCTGATGGGTCTTCTCATTTTGGGGCAAAATGGCTGCTAGTTCAGTGCAAATGACAGCGTAAAACAACAACTGTCAGGTGACATTTTTAAATATTGGGGTCAGAGTGCCCTTTACTATATGGGGGTCAGAGTTCCCTTTACTATATGGGGGTCAGAGGGCCCTTTACTATATGGGTGTCAGGAGAATTGTAAATGATGGCAAGCTTAATTAAACGTTTATATAACCTTGTCACTCCACATGTTTAGAAACTACAATTCCCAGCAAACAAAGTATGCTGGGAGTTGTAGTTTCCAAACATCTGGAGTGCCAAGGAATTGGGGGTTACTGGTACTGGATTTGGCTATTACTGTATGGGACTACTGTATGGGAATTCTGCTGTCCAGAAGGGCATCTTAAGTCACAAAACAATACAGAATCGGAAAGCAGTAGTGGTCATAATATCTACCCTCAACTTATACTGGAGTCAATCAATTTTTACAAAATTTTCAGGTAAAAATGGGTACCTCGACTTATACTCGGATTGACTTATACTCGAGTATATACATTTTTGGATTAAGTGATCATATCCCTGGGCAAAAGCCGCGTCTCCAATGAAAACAGCCCTAACTTGTCTAATCTGCCTTCATAGTCAAGCCTCTACATTACCCTTATTTTATCTGCCATACTGTGAACTGCTTCTATTTCCCTATTGTATATGGGATTCCAAAACTGTACCGCATATTCCAAATGAGGCCTTACCAGAGCCTTGTAAAGAAGGAGAATACCCTGGGTATAAAGCACAGATATAAGAAGAGAAGTGGGGAGGAGGTAAGTATAATTGTCCTTTAAGATCCGTGGATGTATTCCATACGGTGGCTGGGGCTTTACTGATATTAACTTTGTCTAATTGTTTCCTTACCATATCCTCTGTCAGCCAGAGAGAATATTCCTCATTTATACCCTTCATATTATTACAGTCCCTGCTATAAGGACTAGGATTCTCTATAGTAAATACCGAGGACAGTGGTGTAGCTACAGACTTATGGGCCCTGATGCAAAATTTGGGCATGGGCCCCCCAACATCGCCACAACACAAATTGGCACTGCAAACTAAATAATCATTTCAATAAAAAACATCCAAATTCATCATTAGCATGTTTTTTAAAAGCACTCATTTTAAAACAGACAAACATACTTTACCCATACCCCTAGCAAAACTATTCAATCAGATTCAATTTCTAAACTTATATCCTCAAACCTTCTAAAATAACTAACCAAATGACGCTATTAAAAAGCACACAGAGAGTGGTAAAATGCTTTGTATATAACCACTGGTAAAATAGTTGGCACAAAGACACTGATAAACTGGTTGGGAAACTGACACTGCATACAGCCAGTCACTGGTTGTCACACAGACTAGTAGTTTTGGAACCTTCTTGGCTAAGGACCCTGGTGCGGTTTAGCACTGTATGAACTCCATCAGGACCTGTCAGAAGAACAACGGAGGAGCAAGAGTCCGGATAAGTTCCCTAGCTTCGTTCCTGGCTCATGCAGGTTTTATTGAAGAACGGGAGGTAAGACATAGCTCCTTTACCTCCCGTTCTTCAATTTAACCGAATCCCCAAAGTCCATTTGCCCAGTGGAGATAACCTTTTACAACTATGTAATTATATAAATTATTAATATGTAGATAATTCATTTGATTCCTGAATAGTTTTATTGAAGAACAGGAGGTAACAGAGCTGTGTCTGTGAAGAGCGAGAGATTCCAAACATTCTCTACTTGCTAGGGGTTTAGAAACCCTTCTTGGGTCTTCACCATAGCCCCTGCTGGTGGGGATGTTGTGCTGCAAGGCAGACACCAGGTTGCAGTCCCAGGGAAAAGTAACTGTCCCAGACGAGGAAGGCACTAGAGAGCTGGGCTTCATGAATCAGAAATAAGGAGATAAAAGCATAGCCAGGAAATGGTGCTGGCTCAGGTCTGGCGGCAAGGTTCATAAAAGATAAACAGGCTGAGGTTGCAAGGGGCAGAAGTTTTCTTGTCAGTAATACAGGCAAGAGGTCAGGTCTGGAAGCTAAGAATCAGAGGTCCAGTTATCAAAGCAGGGACAGCAAAGGTAATCAGGAATCAGAATAAGGCTCATAGGTTACAGGTACAAACCAGAAAGCTGATTTCTCGAAACAGCAATGGGAAAACTGGCAGGGGGTTTAAAAAGGCCAATCCTGAAAAGTCACGAACTTAGAGAGCCATGTACGCAAGGACAATTGCGCACAATAGCATTATGACGCTGAAACATCTATGTTGCACAATCAC
Source organism: Hymenochirus boettgeri (assembly GCA_019447015.1). NCBI lineage: Eukaryota > Metazoa > Chordata > Amphibia > Anura > Pipidae > Hymenochirus > Hymenochirus boettgeri. The sequence goes on along the minus strand of CM033472.1, from coordinate 212,969,621 downwards.
CAATAGTAAATCTACAAACTAAAAGTCAAACAACCGAACATGCAATGCCAAACACCAATCTTGCAGTGCCAAATATCGAGATTTCAAGGATGAACGGTGATTTTTCTAGATCGACCGCCGAATCATCACCAAAACCAGGCGAAGAGGAAATGAACAGATGGTGCACCACATTATGGTTATGAATAAGGCTCAATAAGATACCAAATGGGCACTAAATGAATTGCATGCACATACTTTCATTGAACATATGAATCTAAATTGGAAAAGATTTTTACTCATAGTTGTTAACCCTAGTTTCAGAAACCTCAAACCCCCATTGTCCTTGTGGAGGCATTGTCCTTTAGTCTTATTCAAGAGCTTTTATCTTCTTTCAAGTCTTCATTTGAAACCCCTACAGGGATACGGATTTTGTTCCACTGAACCCTGCACTGCAGTTCTGTCTTGTTGCTTTAAACAACAAGGTCAGCTTAATAGCCCCCTCCCTATTAACATTAACTGACATGACTTTCTGTGAAGTCAAGCATGCTCAGTAATTACCATGAATCAGCACTGGGAGAGGGAATTTCCCACCATGCAATTCACACATACCAACTAAACACAGCAGAAGAGTTTATGATAATAAGGCACAAAAGCTTAATTGTAATGTGTTGCAAATTGGATATCTAAAGAAATAGTTACAGTGATGGATGGAAAGGATTTTAGTTTCCAGTAATGAACACTTTAAAAAAATTTAGTATAGATTCCCTTAAAATTTCTTTTTTCTGTAAGTATGGAGGGCCTTCTGTTAGTTGTTTGACATCAAGTCTCTCAACCTCAGATGAGTGGAACAACCCCTAGAGTCGTCAAGGTAATTCTGCAAGCGCACTCAGAATGTATAACACTCTTGTCCCAGGGTTAAAGTTTAAATCAAAAGGTTTTGCTGCAACTGGGGGGATTCACACAAAAGTTTGGCTCTAAAGCAGGTTCTTTCAATTTTTACACAGGGTATATTAGAATAGATGCCACTGTACTCTTTAGGGTGTTTACCTTAAAATGTCTTTCTGTTTGTTTAATCCTCCGATATACCGTACATACTTCCGTATATAAATCGAGATTTTCAGGCTTTAAAATTAGCCTGAAAACCTAACCTCTGCTTATACTCACGTCAAGTCCTAATTTAGAACCAAATGCTGCAATTGCGGATAGTGGCGCTGTGTTAAAAATCCTTCATCTGCATAGAAAGTTACAGGAGCTGATCTGCCTTTATACTCTTTCCTGCTTCCTGTAGTCAGGCTGCTGGACTCACTCAGCACTGACACAGGTCATCTGGATGCTGTAAATCTGATGGGTCTTCTCAGTTTGGGGCAAAAAATGCCTGCTAGTTCAATGCAAGTGACAGCTTGAAACTACAACTCTCAGGTGACACTTAACTATTGGGGTCAGAGAATTGTAAATGATGGAAAGCTTAAGTAAAGGTTTATTGAACCTTGCTACTCCACATGTCTAGAAACTACAATTCCCAGCAACCAAAGCATGCTGGGAGTTGTAGTTTCCAAACATCTGGAGTGCCAAGGAATTGGGGGTTACTGGTACTGGATTTGGCTATTACTGTATGGGACTACTGTATGGGAATTCTGCTGTCCATTTAAAGGGCAATTTAAGGTACAAAACAATACTTAAATCAGAAGGCAGTAGTGGTCATAATTTCTACCCTCGGCTTATACTCGAGTCAATCAGTTTTAACTAATTTTTCAGGTAAAAATAGGTACCTCGACTTATACTCAGATCGACTTATACTTGAGTATATACATATAAAGCATTAATATGTAATCATTTTTATAAAAACCAAGTAACTACCTCCTCTCTGTTCGAGAGTTATGTATTCCCAGATATTTGAACGAGGATACCACGGGAATTGGTTCTGTATGTGTAGATTATTAAATGCATTTTTATCTATGGGTATATTGTAGACTTGGTCCAGTTCCTTAGCAGACCCGAGTATGGTGCAAACGTTGTGATGGTCTGTAGTGTTTTGGTGAGGTTGGGCTCAGTAGCATCCAGATAGAGGACCACATAGTCTGCATAGAGGCCTATTAATTATGTATGTGATTTTAGTTGTAGACCTTTAATATTTTAATCGAATTCTGATAGTAAGGGTTTCAATGGCTATCGCAAAGGGCGATAGGGGACAGTCCTGATGGGTTTCTCTCTGAAGGGGAAAAAGTTGTGAGGTAGTTTCGTTTAAGGATATATGTGCTGTGGGATGATTGTAGATTAGTTACACATATTGTAGGAATCTGGGTCAAATCCAAATCTGCACATCGTCTCCCACAAAAACGGCCACTCCAGTAAATCCAAAGCTTTTCAAGCATCGAGAGATAGTATTACTCGCTGGCCTGTGTTATTGTGGTTGATTTGTGTTCGTCGTATGTTAGTGGTGGTTAACTTAGCCGGCATAAATCCTGATTGATCACTATAACGCTATAAGTGTTAGGATGACCGCCTAAAATCAATTTGCTAGGATTTTTGCAAATAATTTATAGCCTGAATTTACAGTAATAGTGACATTCGCCGATACGCGTCCAGTTCTTCTGGATTTTTCTTTGGTTTTAATAATATTGCCTTTGTATAGTGATGCGGGGAAGCAATTGATGTTAATGGATTCCAGATACATGCAGTGGATTATTGAGCAGTTTTTTTGATATCTTTTGAATATCTCCTGGTAGACCATCTAGCCCTGGGGCTTTGTTGTTATTTAGATTTTGTATTGCCTGTGCAAACTCCTCCAGTGAAATTAGTTTATCCAGGTTATTTCGATAATGTGATGCTAGTGTAGGGAATTTTAGGTTTGCTAATAAGTAATTTTGAATTTGCTCTTCAGTATGAACCAGGCGTGTTTTATATAGATTTGTATAGTATCTTCGAAAACTGGCCAGGACATCTGGGGTATTTTGTAGTGAGCCTAGCACTGGGTCACTGATTCGGGGTATGGTTGGTAGATTGCAGGGTCATATAAGCTAGCAGTTTTGCTGACTGATTACCCTGTTCAAAGTAGAATTGTTTATTGAAAAAGGGCCTTCCTTTTTGCCTTTTCTTGAGTATGGGTAGCATGTTCTCTAGAGAGGGACAGCAATCTGTTTTTGTTGTTGGCGTTTCAGTTGCAGATATATTGATTCTCTGCTTCAATCAAGCTTTGTGAAAGTTCTTCCTCTTTCAGTCTGGATTGTTTTTTTATATAGAATATCGTTAAGGTTAGACATCCTCTGTAATACGAATTCAACATGTCCCATTGGATAGTACATAGGGATGGGCCTTGGTCTATCTGTAAATATGTTTCCAATTGTTCCTCGATTTCGTCTAGGGGTAGAATGAGTGTCAGCCAGGAGTTGAGTTTCCAGAAGGGGGTTGGTGCAGACTGAGTGAGGTTATGTAGATATACCAATATTGGGGCGTGATGAGAGGGGGATCAGGGTAGATCAGTGCTGGATTTACCATTAGGCACGCGCCTAGGGGAGCCTGAGGTTGGAGGGGCGGCTGTCAATCTCCTCCCACCAATCCAACCCCTTTATAGTCTATTTTCTTCCCCAAAAAGAAGAAATGGGTGTGGTTTAGGGATTTGGTCTGTGTTTAAGGGTGGGGCTAAGGGTGCAAGGCTCCTTGGGCCTACAGGCTCCTGAGGTGTAAATCCAGCCCTAGGGTAGATGTTCAGCTTTGGTAATTCTGGACACCAGTTTGCGAGTTAAGAAAATATAATCAAGTCAAGATAGAGTTCCATATGTTAGTGATTAGCATGTATAGCCTTAGGATTGCGGGTGTTGGTAATTCCATGCATCGACCCAGTCATATTCAGAGTTAAGTTGGCCAGTGTGGTTGTAAATGCAGAGTAACACCCAGGTTTGGTTTTCAATTTCTAAAGCAGCAAAGACCATTTGGCCAGCAGGGTCTATACCTGTTGCTAGTACTTTAACACTGAGATAGTTCTGTAATATCGACACTCCTCTGGAGTAGGTGGAATAGCAGCTGTGTGCCGCCCATCTCACCCAGGGCTTGTTCAACCATGCCATTTCAGAAGATAATAAACGTGTTTCTTGAAGGCACAGCTTGAAGTTTTTTGAAGCACATTAGTAGAGTCAGGGCAGCCTTAGGATAAATAGCACCCTGTGCAAGATTTGTTACCAACGCCTAGCACCCAACCCCCCCCCCCCGAAAAAAAAAAACACCCCCCTGGGCACACACAATACTCTGTTGTACCCCATCTGCGCTTACTGTCTTTCAGTATCTTCAGTGCGTGCTTGTATATATGGTGCGTACATCATTATGTAACAAGTAACGTACTAAATGCACAGACAGAACAGCACAGCATACAGACACCTTAAGTAAAGCTTATATGTGTTGGGGCTTCGTATGTGGTGAAGTGCTGATACATATATTTGATCTGGAGGACTGTAACTAGAGGGGCTGTGGCACTGATGCACAACTTTGAGCTACAGGTCCCTGACCTAAGACTCCCAGCTGTCATCCCCCTGGTAATGCAACCCGTTTAGTCACACAGGTCGCCCATATCAAAGGCCGGCCCTGAGTAGAGTGGATTACCCATTTGGATTGGATAGATTATAGAAGGCCTGGGGTAGCTTCAGGGGGAGGTCCGAGCTCCGAGGTGACATGGGGGATGGGAAAGAGAGAGGTTTGCCATATTCAAATACTGTTGTAATAGCATAAATTTTGCACAAATGGTTTAATATGCAATTTAGTTTTTTTCTAGGTCCCTCCTGAGCCTACCTGTGGTGATGGAAAGTTCCTGACATCTTGGATCTGCAGTCTCTTCTCCTTAGCTCTGCCCTCCGTGATTTCCTGGTTCTCCTCATTCTGCAGGTCCCAAAAAGCACTTTCCGTGTGCTCCGTGTGAGCCCCTGCCATGCACAGTCAGGTGTGCGCGTGATGTCATCTGCAGAATGGACCTGCAGAATGAGGAGAACCAGGAAATTGTGGAGTTTTTTGTGTGTTTTTAGTGTCTTATCCTTTAACAGTACAGTAATTGTAGTAAACCATATGAATATTTTAACAGTAATGTAGTTTTGGTGAATAGGAGAGGAGTGGTAGGCATCAATTTGGAGTGATCCTAAATTAAAAAGGATTACTTCAGGTAACAATATACCCTGTTTGGTGAGGGGGCCGTGGGGGGTGGTAGTGGGTTTTCCTTAGTTGTGTCCGGCCTAAATCTTTCTGTTTATATAGTTAGTTGGGTGGGAGGGGGGGTACATCATACTGTCAGGTGTATTCCAGTATGTAGTTTGGGTGAACATAGAAAAGATAATCAATGCACATTCCTAGGCCCAATACAATATAATATCCTAACTTCCAGCACTGGATGGATAGCCTCTTCCCTCATTTTAAAAAGCCAAACGGCTGGGGGGAAGTGAGAAAGCCTGTTAAATGGATCCAGTGCACAACTATGAGAAATGCAAAAGTTTGCGAATGGTAATTAAAGTAAAAAAGGTTAGAAGTTAGGACCTTCCAGACTGGGGTTACCTTGACGGGGTTGGAAGGCTTTTCATTCATGTGATCACAGTAATGTATACCAATGTGCATGTGCATTGATTATCTTTTCTATATTGTGTCTCTGTCAGTTGATTAGTCTGGCTATTAGAATTTATGGTCTGCTGCCCGAGGGGAATCTTTTGGTTGGAATTCTGTGGGTATGACATCCTCCAGCTGTGAGATTCAGGACTCTGTTTCACTCATCCGGTGTCTTAATTTCTGTAGGTCTTGTCTGAGGAGGCCCACATCTATCTTCATCTCCTCAATAAGTACTGTTAGTGTAGTCTTGAAGTCTGCTATTGCTTTTAGGAGGCTAGCGTGGATTTGTGCTAACTAATTAATTCTTCCCCCGGTACTGCCATGTTATCAGGTGGGTTACTGGTAGTCGGCTGAGACTCACGTGGTTGCAGTGTGGGTTCTGGAGTGCTGGCCCACATTTGGGAGCTTGGTCACTGTTTGTCCTGCAAAATTGAGAGCCGCTCAGCCACCTGTGAAGCTTTTTGTCTTTGTGACATCTTATGATGTATTGAGGTATGGAGGTAGGGTCAATAGAATGGGATTTAGGTCAGGATATATGGTTTGGGCACAGAGCTCTAGGTTGTGTTGTCGCCATCTTGGACATGCCCCCATTTAGCAGTGTTAAATAGACCCAATACTAAAAAATAAAAAGGGCCCAATTGTTTTTTAATAATTTATGATCCCTTTATTTCAAAAATATGTTCTTGCCCCCAAAAGTATTAGCACTGGATCACGCTGGACTGACTTGACTTCCCATTAGATGCATGGGGTTCTAATGTCTGAGGTTTCGTTCACAGTATGCATTTTTCAAACGCAGCAGAACATTGCGCTTGTAATATTCTCCTGCTTTATCGCATAGCAGTGTCCATTGTTTCCAAAGGCACTGATGTGTGTTAATGCAGCAAATTCTTGTTCACAATACAACTCATAGGTGACGGCACCGTTCATTCCTATAAGCAGAGCATTTTGGTGCTATGGTGCCAAGAGCCACTATGGGCAATTTCTCTAGTTATAGATAATACATTAAAGAGACAGCGACCCATATTACATTACAAATTCCATCTTAACATTGCTTGGTATTTATTGCTACATATTTAGTGGCTTTAAAAATATCAAGACAAAGTTATACTATTCCTGTCCCTAGTTTTAGTGTTGTTACCAGATCATAACAAGATTGTACTGATTTAGACTCCATTCAAACTTGCTGTATGTGTTTTTGCTCATAGGTGTCCTTCAATTTCCCCTCATGTGTAGCTGTAAAAGAAAACTAGGGTGAACATCTGTAAAGGACTGAATGGATATTGCTTGCAACCCCCCCCCCCCCATCCCCTAACCCAACGATGGTCGATGTTATACTAGTTAGAACCGACCAGTCCCGACCTACTACATACAAATCTGTTTAATTCATATTACTCCCAAGAAAACAACATTTGGGAAATACTAATTGGCTTTGTTTAGCCCTTCGCCTCACGCCTCATTTGTTATTAGTCAAACCAGTGAGCCGACAGAAATGCCCAAACTAAGGGGGATGGGAAAAGCGGAGGAAACGTCCCTCTTTCTCTGCTTTCTTTGCCTTTAAAGGGACCAAACGAACCAATCACAACAACCGACCAATCACAAGGTCTCATTGTCTCCTGCCCCGCCTGATTTTTTCCTGAATTGCCGGATTTCATTGTGCGTGGTATCCAATAAGAAATGAAATATGGAGCCCCGCCCTCTGCTCTTACACATCCTCCCCCCACCCAGAAGGTTTTGCCCCGCCTAAACCGAGCTGTTGCGTCGTTTCCGGCTGCTGGAGCTAGCTTCCCTCGGCCGAGTGAAGAAACAACAGCCGCCATTTTGTTTGTGTGTGAGGGACGGAGCCCCCGGGCCCGGAGTCCGGGACAAACCGTAGGACACCTAGGAAATAATAGGCCTTATAGAAAGACAAGGAATTCCGTGACCTCTCACCCGATACACCCAGAGTCCCCACATCCGTGTCTTCATTTTAAAGTCGTCTTATAGATACTGCGACCCCTTTCGCTCCCCCGAGAGCCAAGGCGGCATCACCGGCTGCAGTGTATTCAGGGTTTCCGGTTGGCGAAGGCTGAGCGGGCTTAAACCAACTCGGAGCAACGGGAACCCCAATACGTAGCGTTAGAGACCCTCCCTCTTGGAAGACTGCGGGAGAGGCCGCGGGGTAGGAGGAATCAGGCAGTCGCCGCTACACAGGCCTCGGTGTTGGGTAGTTGGCCTGTTTGTCCGTATTCTGCATTCCATTTCGAAAGGGGATGTGATGCTGAGCTGCGAAGGGAAGGGAAAGCAGTGACCGGGCAAGATCCTTCTGCAGCAATGCGGCCCCCCTACAGTGTGAAAGGCCTAAAAGAGATGGTACAGCGTTCTCTGTAGTATGTAACCCTTTATATTGAACCTTGATCATTGTCTAATTGAAAAGTTCCCTGCTCTGGGAAGGTCGTTCTGGGAAGATAGAAACTAATTTCACCCACCACCCCCCTGCTCTGGGGGTTGGATTAGGACAATGGGTCTGAAGAGGTCCAGGTATCTGGCCCAGCTTGGTATACTTATCATTGTGGACAGTTTTTTCGTGGCTAATGAGAACCTAAGCACCTGAGGTCAAGATAATAGTATAATCTAAATTGGGTGATTGCATTAAAAGGGACAGGGAAGTTCTCACTTCCTGATACCCTAAACTTCTTGTAACTGTCTACCTGGAAGCTTTGAATCCTAAAACAGAATTCTACACGCCTGGAGCCATGGCAGAAAATCTGGTTGATCCTGGGCCCCCTTCAGCCAAGAAGCCTAAGATGTCTTCACCTTCCCTGTCTTCCAGTGAAGTCCCAGGTTAGTTAATAAAGTGAACACCTTTACCTAATGTATCATAAGAAAGGTTACCTTAACACATTTGTTTAGGTCATTGCCTTTAGCTGTCAAATTTAAATCTACATTTTAAACTGGTTACTTAAATGTATGCAGTCTTGAGAAAAGCTCTTAATTCTGTGTATAGAAGGCACTATGCATTTTTTAACACACTTTTTGGAACATTATGGTGCAGTAGTAATTTTTTTTTCATTCAAATTCGCTACTATAGTCCATACACTATAGTAATTTCTAAAACTTGGAAATTCTAAAACTTTTTGAAATTTTTGGTTCAGCTGCATAGTTGTTTCTAATAGTTTAATATAAAGTGTATCAGTTTATTAACACTTGTTTACAAACGCATCAGACCAGGCTTTTCATAGATGTGCGTTGGCATTCTAAAAACCTAGAATGTGTAGAAAGAAAATAGGTTAACTTGTGTAGCAAACACTCCTTAGTCTTTTGTGGGTTAAGTTGTCTTATCTATTTCTTTTAAACTATATACCAGAAATGTAGCTCTAATTCATTTTTTTTCCTTATTACTCAACAATTCTACTCTGTTAAAAAAAAAACTTGGTACACATTTACTTACTTAACTAAGTTCATTTTTTCCAGTGAAGCTGCTTATTGGGATGGTACATTTCTAAGTGTTGAACCACTGAATCTGTAAGCTGTCCTTTGCCAAGCAACTTCTACAATTCTGCTGTAATGTAGTAAACTTATGGAATATCAGCTGTTGTAGCAAAACCTTTATTGGGTAAAAACCAAGGGACATTTTGGTCTTCACACTATGACCTTTATCAAGCTTATATATATGTTAAATGCATCAGCCCCCATGATGCGATTAGTTTCTTTGGATATAATTTTATGTATTGATTTTTTGGCAACAATTACTTTAAGATGTTAAAGTGCCAACCTCAACACCCTTTTTAGTTAAACATGCTGATTATTTTGTCTTGGTATGTTCTATTCTTGTCAGCCACCCAAATGTAACTAAGTAAAAACAGACATGTTCTTGGTACCATGCAAAAAAAATCTGTTGTATAGTGCTGTTAGTACTGTCATTTTCTGACTTCTTCAAAGTTTACTGCCTTGTAATTGTGACTTAATGCTACACTTGTGAACAAAACTCGACATGGATTTTGACATAGCATAAAAAAACACGTGTGGTCTGCTGATGCCACTGAACTTTTAATTGTAGGGCAGGGAAGTCCAAACTGCAGCCCTCCAAATGTTTGAAAACTACAACTCCCCAGCATTCCTTAGTTTCTTCTGCAATGGAGGAATGCTGGGAGTGGTAGTTGTCAAACACCCGGAGGACCGCAGGTTGGTCATCCCTGATGTCATTTATACTCATTCTGTGTATGGTGTATTAAAAGGGCTAAACTTTTTTTTCCTTTTGATGTATGGTAATAAATTGTTACTTCATCTAGCTTTAAATATTGTTCATGTATTGTATATGATAAATAATATTTAAGTTAGAGCTGCATTTTTATTGTGGTGGTGATCAAGCAGATTGTTCCTCAAAATTCTGGCACACAATTGTTGCAATAAGAGTGACTCCTGGTTTAAATGTTTATTAAGAAGCCAGATATCTAGTTTTGCTCAGTATACCCTTCAGAAGACTGCTTAAATATTATTTTAACCATATTTCTAAAAATGTCTTGTATTACATTTGCAAACCTTATCCTGTGATGTTATTAGTAGAAATTTACTTTTGGAGGCTAGCATTTTGGTGGTTATTGATGTTCTAATATCAAAGTGTCCACCCCTGCAGTATTGAATCTAAATTACATGTGTATTAGAAAAAAGTATGTTTGATGTTTGCATTTATAACACACATTCTGGAGGGGGGGCGTGCTGATTTTTTTTTTTATTTTTAAGGTATGCCTGATAATGAGCAGCGCTGTGTCCCCAAGTGGCACTATATACATAAACATATACCTATATTATCACCATGGTAATTATAGATATGGTGTAGATTCACATTAATAATGGTGAAGTTAAAAGATCATTTGTTACAGGGCCTTAATAAGAGTTGTTTCGGGGAATGACCCAAGTATTAATCAGAATGAGAATTGATTTTTTTAATCAAACTTGCTTGCTTTTGATGAGAAAGTAAGTAACAAATTGTACTGTAATATAGCAGTAGGTGTGCAATGCTTAGATTTTGATATTTTACATTGTGCTGCATAGGCAAATTGTGTATATGCAAGGGTTTTGGCCTTAAAGGAAATGCCCACCCTTAAAACACGAAACTGGTAAATTGTCAAGTTACCTGCCACCAACCCCAACTGATATGTTTTGCACTTAATAACTTGCATTACCAATCAAATATTTATGGATTATTTTCGTCCCCATTCCACCACAGTAAGCTAGCCCCTCCCCCTATGATGACTGCTGTTTTACCTGATGCCTCCTGCACAAGCATATAAAAAATCTCTTCGAGCAGAGGGAGAAGGTACATTTTTAGCCAGAAAGGAATAGAACTTATTAAATATCTAGTTAAAAATGCATTATAATAAAACTGTGAAAAAGAGCCGTTGCGGGCAGTTTTAAGTGTGGACATTCCCTTTAAAATATACTTTATCTAGATGGAGTATTGTTGAGAAAATTTGGTGAGTAATCGAGTCTACATAGACATGGCTCTTTAAGTTATAACTAGTGTACCACAGTTATTTGTATTAAAAGCAAGGAATATTTTAAAAAAATTGTATTGTGTTGAATGATACGTATGATTCTTTATACCGAAAGGACATAATTGATTTGGAGAGGGTTCAGAGAAGGGCACCAGTTAATATAGTATCTGGAGGAGTTTAGCAGAGAAGGTAGAGCTAAGTTAAAGCTGCAATACACTACAAAACGTACCTTCCGATGTTCTACAACATTTGGACAACTTCCTTTAACAATAAATTTGCAGTTGACTATTCATCACTAGATCAGTAGGACAGAGAGGTAAACGTGAAAACACCAAGTGGTAAAAAAAAACCCAGACTTTGACATTGTATAGATTCAATAAATCTTGCATCAATCAAAATTCTAACAAGTGTATGCCCAACATTTGGTAAATGCACACTGGAGATGAGGTGTTATATTACTTTATACAAATACATTAATTGGATCAGAGTGAGTACTCTGTAAGGTTATTGGATAATTTCAAAGGGAGCCCTAAAAGAAGGTCAATACATTTGTCTTCAGGTATATTTTGGGTTCTTAACAAAAATACCTGTAAAACTGAAACTTTCTTCATTACCAAATGGTTATAAGCTAATGGTGGATCACTAACCCAAAGTTATTAATGAACGGTGCAGGAATCTGACATATCTTTAGACAGAGCACTGTTTTGGTGTCTGCTGAGGAATGTTACTGGCTTTGTCTGGTGGACATGTTTTTTGTTAGTAGCTAGGGAATATTATTAACCATAGACCTCCTTAGTAGTGTACCATAATAAAGAATGCTTTATTTTATGTTGGTAAAACATACTTAAAAGTATTTTCCCTCCTGATTCCTATCCCTTTTTGCACACAGTGTATAAAATATTAAGTTTGGTCAGCAACTTTTAAGTGGCTAGATTTAAAGGAATGAGTTGGCAAGCTTATGTTAAATCAAACACTTAGTTTTACTCCATCCTTAAACAAGGCAGAGTACTTGTTTTGATGATGTTCTTTTGTGTTTGATATTTTAAGCTATATCTGTTGTATTTGTTAATATCAACTGGTCTTGAAGTTTAGTTTTTGAATATGTTCCACTAGTAATCATACTGGCTTTCTCAGATTCTAGTACAAGTCATTCTTAATTGAGAAAGCTAGTCTTAATTCAGAGTGACTTGTACAAGAATCTGAGAAAGCCAGTCTGATGACTAGTGAAACATCTTCAAGAACTAAACTCCAGTTGATCTAACCAAATATAACAGATATACCCTGATCAGGATGAATGAGAATCTACACACAAATATTTTAGGCCATGTTATTTTGTACATTGGTTAGCTATAATCTTAAGACTTTTTGATGCTAAAACACCACCTACCTGTCCAGCCATGGGCTCCACTAAACTGCTGCAGGTATGCTTTAGTATCTGACACCAAGCCAACAATATTGGAAAAAGTTGCAAGGTTATAGGCAGACTGGGTTTTGAAATTTGATTTATGTATAAGCTGATGTGTCTGCACCCCAGAGTAGAAAATATCTACCTTCAATCTATAGAGAAAAAAGAGGGGGTGAATGCACTATAAGCAAGCTTAAGTGATCTCATAAACACACATCTTGGGGGGAGCTATTACCCTTCATCAATTTTCCTTAAATGTATAGAATTTAAAAGCTGTAAGGCTGGTATCTTTTATATATGCATGTCTGAACTGTTCATTCTGCGAAGGGTACTGGTTCAAACAAAGAAAATATGGGCTCTTTTTTTATAGATTACATATTTTATTAAAAGAAATATGAACATGTGTATTGGTGTATCAATCCCTTAAATAGGTCCCATACAGGGTAGATAAAAATCAATGATTTTTAAAAAAAATCTGATTGTTTACATTTTTTTTTTATTTACCTAAGTTGGATTTTTTTGGGATCTAGATCAGTTTTTTTTTTTTAAATAAAATGCTTTTTGAGGAAAATATATTGCCATCCAATGGCTATTCCATCTTGAAATAGTTTAGTTTAGAATAAGGTTGTATATAATTTTTTTGGTAAATAAATTCCATTAATCCATTCGCAATGTCATGCTCTCCCAGAGTTTTTTCTAAGATTATTGGGCAGTTTCTCTGCCTACAAGATATTATCACAGATGATTGGTTTACTTTTGCAATTCTCAAAACTGAATTTGAGTCTGCAGAGATCACATGCCTATTCACAGTAAAAATGTTATAACATGGACAGAGCTGAGAAAAAGACCTTAATCCTATTCTTCAACAAACCTAATGTTATTGTTTCAGTTAAGTACCGTATATACTCGAGTATAAACCGACCAGAGTATAAACAGAGGTACCCAATTTCACCTAAAAAAAACTAATAAAAGTGGTTGACTCGAGTATAAACCGAGGGTAGAAAATTTACTAACCACTACTGCCTTCTGATTCTGTTTTGAGGCTTTAGTTGCCCTTTAAATGCACAGCAGAATTCCCATACAGTAATAGACATGACTGTATGAGAATTCTGCTGTTCATTTAAAAGACAACTACATTCTTCTTCCTTGGCATTCAATATGTTTGGAAACTACAACTCCCAGCATGCTTTATTAGCTGGGAGTTGTAGTTTCCAATCATCTGCACCCTCACCCTCCCACCCAGTTCAGTGTGTACCTGTTGTGCAGCCTGTGTGCCAGCATTGAAGATCCTGTTGTGCAGCCTGTGTGGCAGCATTGAAGGGAGGTACGGTAAGCAGGTAGAGCTACCCTGTGCTCGTAGGTACGGTAAGAATTTCGGCAGCCGCGCGCTCATTCCCTGTACTGGTGCGCCGGCTGATGTTAATTTGCGCCGGGCAGTGACGTTAGTCGGCGCGCCAGTACAAGGAGTGAGCGTGCGGCTGCCGGAATGGTAGACAGCAGTGACTCGAGTATAAAGAGTTCAAGTTTTCAGGCTGATTTTACAGTCTGAAAAACTCGGTTTATACTCGAGTATATACGGTACATCTATTTAAATTGTTGTTCTAAAAATCTTAATCTACTTGCATATTAAAGTTATACCAGCAAGAATTAGTCTTTATGTAGAAAACTATGATTTAAATCAAGCCTTACTGACTAGGGATTTAAATCAAATCCACCCTGGTCCCATACTTTATTGATTTATACACCAATATTTTCTTTCATATTTCTTTTCTTTATATTTGACCCAGGGGAACTTTGAAGTGTTCAACTTTGAGGCAGATAACCAGTAATTCTTTTTCATTCACTTATTTCGCATAAAGGCATGGAGTTTTTACTTATTACTAAAGTTAATAAAGGTAAATCGTGCTGCCAGTAAGCCGAGGCAACTATTCTTAAACTGTGATGCAGGGCAAATTTTCTATAATAGTCTGACATTAAGGGCTAGGCCACACAAGTGCGTTTCTCCCGCGCTCGCTGACTCATCTTGCGATCACTTAACAAGTGAGAAACGAATACCTGGCTAGCACGGTGAGGGTGGCTCCACAGTATGCGCTGCATTTCGGAGTACAACCTATTACCATTTTTTTTCTAATCACATGCACTCTGATAATGGAATATTGGTGGAATCGCAGTGCAAACACATGTGCAAACATTGCGTTTGCACATTTCAATTGCTTTAGTGTGGCCGCAGCCTAAACCTAGTGTCTGGCTGGTAGGATCTTTGTGATTCTAACAACCAGATGATAACTACAGGACTAGAGATATTCGGAAATAAAAATGAGGCTGGTGGAGGACTGTAAATACAATGCCATAATGCCCATTGCCTTTTATGGGACTTAAAGGTCCATAAAAATATCAATAGCAGTTAAAATGAAATTTTCTTCTGGAACACAAATTTATTGTCATATTCATAAAGTTTACCAATAGAATCTAGCAAGCAAAACCGTGAATTTAGCTTGGAATGACACATTCTGGAAAGAAATGTGTCTGCAGGTTTTTAAACACCAAAATTTGTCAATGAAAGAGGGTGTTTTTCACCACAATTCATTCATCCAATTAAGTTTAATTTGATAATTCTTTTTGTATCTTACAGATTCAGTCTGTGATCTTATTAAGACCAGTTCTGTGTGTACCCTGTTTCAAAGGTTTGTACACACGTGCGACCGCGGATCCCGACCCGCAACGCACAATGTGAACGAACGTTGTTAATCGGCCCGTGTACAGGCACTTTTTCAGCTTTAACGGTCGCTCATTTGGTGATCCGCCCGGCAGATTGGGCAACGAACACCAAACGAACGGGCGTGTATGAAACTTAAGTCTGATTAAAATTTGTTGCATGCATGCAACTTTCTCATGGAATTATTTGCAGAAGTGTTTAAAAATACCTTCACAGTTTAATATGAGATGCTGTAAGAATAGCCACTCATTCATTGTTTATAATTAAACAGATTGGCAAGAGGATTACAAGTTAGTCTTGACAACTTTTGTTGTCCCTGATATTTAAAAGCACCATTTCATTTAAAAAAAAAAATTTGCAGGCAGATGAAATTTCCTATTGAGTTGTTGCAGGGAACATTCACAATATCCTCCTTTGCAAATATGGGAGAATATAGACCTAGTTACTCATTGATGTATACTAATTAAACAGAATGTTAAGATGTGTACACATCTTGTTTCAGTGAGTTTTACTGGGATTTTAGCAGTAAAACAGTCTTTGGATCATATGTAAAGCTGGGTACACGCCATCCAATATTTCAATTGACACTGAATGGTGGTTTCTGTTGGCAACTGTCGGACTCAAGAAGGATCTCAACGTTGTTTACCCAGCCTTAGGGGGTAGGCAAAAAGAGTTGATTTGGGCTAGATTGAAGTGGCCAAATTGTCTGACACTAGTAGCCAGCTCCATAAACATCAATTGAAACTTTATTTATGTACTTGCCAGGCATAAATTTGTAGGCGCATTGGCTACTGGGCTCCTGTTATTTGTCCATCCCTAGTGTAGATGGACATGTCTTTATTCAACCTCAAATTCTATGTAAGCAAGAGCTATAGTTATAAAGGTGCAATATCTCTATTTTGCAATAATCACGGCAACGAAGGCGCGGTGTTACTTTACGTTAGCGCCATAAATTAACTATTAATTGTGAATCACTGATTATTGACGTAAATTTACCCTAGTTGCTGTAAATCTATGATAGTGGGCATAGATTTAACGATACCTATCATAAATCTACAATACCAATCATAGATTTAAGATATCGTTATTTTGAGCTACTGGGCTTTTATAAATATGGCCCTATGTTCCATATGCCAGCTTGCCTGTAATCACACAATATATTTCATTGTTTACTTGTTATGGGCTTCCATCTACACTCAGGATTAACTTTTTTTTTTTTTTTCTTGTACATGTTTCAGTACATTCAAATTTCAGATTATAAGTGTAATAAATATTCTTAAATAAATATACACGCATTTTTATAACTATTTGATATTGATTAAACCTCATTGGCGCTGTCATATGCTGTATTTTCAATAAAAAATAAACTTTAAATTTAATCTCAATTTTTACTTTTTTTCTTTTTTAGATTTCGGGTCCTTATTTGACTTGGAACAGGATCTACCTGATGAACTAATCAATTCAAATGAGTTTAGTATGAGTAACGGTGGAGATGTTGGTCAACTGCACAACAGTCTCAATATGGTGCCTGATGCTGCTGCAAAGCATAAGCAACTTTCTGAACTTTTGCGGGGTGGAAGCACCTCTAACATGAGTATGGGAATTGGACAACCGGCCTCACAAAACAGCCCTGGCATAAACCTTCTGAATAGCATGGTGAAAAGTCCCATGAATCAAGCAGGACTGACCTCCCCAAACATGGGAATGGGAGGAAGTGGAAACAACAATGGACCACAAACTCAGCAAATAAACCCCTCCTCAGCAGCTGGAATGATGCCTGGTGTGAATAACCCTGTAAACCAGCCTGGCATGGGCATGAATCCAGGTATAATGGCAGCTGGAAATGGACAAAATATGATGCAGGGGCACATGATGAATGGGTCAATTGGATCTGGTAGGGGGCGTCCTAACATGCAGTATCCCAATCCTAGCATGAGCAATACCAGCAACATTCTTGCAGAAACACTTCAAGGTGGCCCTCAAATTGGAGGTCAACCTGGGATGAGGGGCCCACAACCAACAGCCATGAACAAGGTCAGTTAAAATTGAATGTTTCTTTTTTCTGAACTCTAAATTAGCCTTTTTTATTTACTTATAGCTGACGCTTTCTAGTAAACATTTACGGTAAAAGGTTGTGCTGTGCTAGGCAGTCAATAAGATATGGGGTAATACTTTTGAAATGTAAAGGTGGTAACTTTATTGGCTAACTAAGAACCATAGCAAGCTTTAAGAAAAAATTCAAGCTTGAAAGTTAACAAGTCTTTATTTTTAAATCCCTAAGTTAGTTGGCATAGTTGGAACATGCTTATTGTAAATATATGCATGTAAGACTTGCTTATCCAGTTGAAATGTGTTCTAGTTAGTTTTCTTTTTTTGTTTGTTTTTTTAGCTAAAATTGGATTCAATTTTTTTTCTTTTCTGTTTGGCTATTCTTGTCATGTAAATCCATGATAAAAAGAAAGCTACTCTGGTCATTAGCCGGTGTATGGCTTGGAACCACCTTTGTTGGCTGGACAAATAATTTCTTTTTATACTAGCTCTTGTACAGTATAAGACTATAAATATCCTCAACCAAACTAATGTTCCCTAAACTTGGATTGGGAAGTTCAGGGTACACATAATGCTTTTTGGTATCTGTTCATTCAGCAGCTTAATCAGCATTTGTGAGATTTCCCAGGCACCTCATTAGTCTATTTTCAACTGATATAACTTTGTGGTGGTTTTTCTACTTTTTAGTTTATTAATAGAAAAAAAAACCCTGTAAAGTACAAGGCAGTTTTGTTCTGTGCCTACAAGTGTCTTACTAAAGTTAAAAAACAAAACACATGGGAAAGGTTTGCTGTGTCTGCATGTTTAGGGAGCAGTCTTCATGTTTGGGGAGCAGTGATCTTTTTCATTTTTGAACTAGTGATTTCCCATCTACTGTGCAAATTTTTTCCCAAATTGTAAATTTGAAAAATGTGCTGCTTTGCATGATCATCCTGTCAATTTTTAGATATCTATCAAGGAAAACACGTTTTAATGTAAAACAAAAAATAGACCACAATCCACTCTGGATTGTTTTTAAAGTAATGTATAGTAAAGAGAAAAAAATGTAGTATGTTAAGCAGGACCCCCCCAGAAATGGTCGGTTTTGGTTAAAGTTTTTAAATATGCCCCCAGCAAGAGAAATTCTCTTTGAAACCTCCACGATCCACCACCATGGCTCTCTGCCAATTCCTGGTAAGGCACTGTCACGGCCATAGTAATAATGTCATGGCCTATGGCATTCCCAGATGAGCCCTGCTGCTGCTCATGAACAGAAGAAGCACGTAGCCACAACAGTGGAGAGGAAGAAAGTGTTGGTGGATCGTGAAATTGTTAGTATAATTTCTCTTGCTGGGAGCATATTTAACAACTTTAACCAAAAAGGAACCAAGGTTTTGGGGGTTCCTGCTTAGCTTATTACATTTTTTTCCTAAGGGGTGGACATACCTATTTAAGATCTTTATTTTCTAAACTTTTCAATGGGACTTGGGAACTGATATCACAGCCTCATCTGCAGTAACCTGTCTCTACTTTGACAGGAAACAATGTGGGGGAAGTGCTTGTAAAACATAGTGAATGTAGCCCTTGGAGTCAGTGTATAAATTTGGCCAGTCATTGGTAAATTCTGTTCTGATTCTCATTACTAAACAGTTGAATGCTATTGTGTATACTATGTCATTCTTGTGCCCCTATAAGCAACAAGTGCAAATCTTTAAACAGATATTTCTACAAGACCTGTAACTATTAGAAACTACCAATCCTTCTACCAATGAGGAACTTCTGATTGTGTCAATCATTTGATGCGATATTAAAGGATACAATTATTTTAAACATGCTTTTTTTTTTAAATATCTTGAGTCCTTGGCTTCCAAAGGTTGAATAACATGTTGTAAGCATGTTATATGTAAGAATGTAAACAGTTCTGTCCCTCTGCCTCTTGTTCAGTGAATTGTAGCATGTACATCATCTTCACAGGAAAAGTGTTTGATTTAATGGGAGATAAAGAATTGCTTTGCCCAACCCCTTCTGTACTTTCAGTGCAAGAAATATTTAATACTGGTAGAGGTATAATCTTATCATTCTTGCCTCACTAAAGCCTCATGCACACGCGTGATGAACAGCTGGTTCGGCCAATAATCGCACATGTGTATACATTTCCTTGGGTAATCTTTCATCAATCTGCCATAGCAGATCAACAATGATACTCTGGCATCCAATCAGATGTGTGTACGGACCTAAAGGTTTCTAATTAGGGATGTTAAAATCTGATTACTTATGGCTGATCTTGAAAAGTTGTTGAAATTTGTGATGTTGTTTTTTAGGTTTATGTTGTAATACTACCAGGTTTTTGGTACAGTGTAGAACTACTACTCTGAGTTGGGAGAGTATACAGGTAATTTCAGTGTTGTGGGGATCGTAAAATACAATTTGTGCAATGCATTTATCCTTTATAAACTGTTTTTGCGTTTTAAAATTCCATTTCTAAGTAACTTTAATTTTTATTATTTTTTAGATGGGACTTATGAACAATCCTAACCCTTATGGAGCAACGTATGGCCAGAATGTGGTGTCCCAAATGGGAGGCACAGTTATGGGATCACAAATGCAGAACAAGGCAGCTTTACAGAACAGTCTGTCTCAATTTCCACTGGATAAGAAACCTGGAGTAGGCATGCCAAATATGGTGAGGCTGGAGAATGAATAGTGTAGAAGCTGCATATTGTTGTTTTGCATTTTCTGTGAATAAGGCTATAGCCATACACGGGTTTAAGTACTTTCAAACAATTTTTATTTAAACTTATTAGCAAGGTTGCACACTTAGAAACAAATCTCATTAGGAAAGAATATTTGTTAAAGCTCATTTACACTGTGCAAATTGGTGTACTGTGTGTTGCATTTTACATTTTCACTTTAAATATGCATAGTCACACACACACACACACACACACACACACACACACACACACACACACGGCAACATGAAATGTGTTTTTTACTGTGCATTTGTTGTGTGGGGGCTCTATGGTGATAGAAAGTAATCAAACATAAATTGACCTGTGTGAATTTCTTTCTGTTGGTTGCTTTTGTGTTTTTTTTTTGTAGTTTTAGTTATACAGTCAAAATGTTCTGTTTATGGTAGACTTAATTGGTATATTACCTTGCACCATCCGTCTTGAGCAGTTTTCAGCCAGAAATCTGCTCATGGTGCTTCAGCTGCTGGTGAAAAAAATGTCACCCTGATGGTTCAGCTTTTTGACGATAAACAGTTGATCACAGAGGTCTGGCAATCGTCATAGTCAATAGAGATCATATCCTGACTAATTTGATTAAAGTAATCCAGTCAGTGAAGAAATTCAGTGTATGACTATCTTTAAACGGTCACTATACTTAAACAACTTTACATTTTTTTGAAACTACAATTTGAGAGTAAATTGTGGTACACAAATTTATTTGTGCTTGCTTTGTCATTAAATAACTAAGTTTAGTGAGTGCTCCTAATGGCCGCCACCTCCCTTACTCACTGCCTTTTTAAAGTGCCTGCGACACTTATAAGTTCTGCACAGCCTCACAATGGACCCAGCTCTGCTTACATATCTCCCCTTCCCCTTCTTTTTTTTCCCTGCTGATTCTCTTAAATGTAGCAGAAAGTGTGCTGGCAGGCAGCTGACAATCCCAGCAAGAGGTCAGGGATAGGTCACATATATTATAATTTCTGCTTCTAGAGTGACAGGTCTTTCCCTGTAAATGCTGTGATTGCTACTAATGATTTCTCAATCTACAGCTTGAGTTTAAATTCCAAAAAAAGTTATGCATCTTGCTGTAACTAAAGGTACAATTTTTGAAAATTAAATTTTGTTTTGAGTAAAGCATATCCTTTAAAGGGAAAAAAAAACCTAAACAAAAATGTTTAATTGTCAGTGTACCTTCCACCGATCCCAACTGATATATTTTGTACTTTATTACCTGCATTACTAACCAGATATTTAAGGATTATTATTGTCTCCTTTCTAGCAGACTAAGCTGGCCACTCTCTCCATGCAGTCCATTAAGGCTGTGACTGCTGACATCACAACCAATGATTGACTTTGGTTTCACACGCCCAAGTATAAAAAAGGTGCATATACCTTTGCCAGAAAGGAATAGCACTTCTCATTGTATATCTGGTTATAAATACATATAATAAACTGGGGAAAATAGCAGGGTTGCAGGCAGATAAGACAAGTCATCAGTTTTAAGGATGGCCATTCCCTTTAATTACTAATCAAAAACTCTTACTAAAGAATGTTCAATTCTTTCACTTCAAATTTAACCCCCTTCCCTTTCGGCCTTTAACACAGAGATATGTACCTGTAGTGAATTCCTTTTTCTCTCTTTGGTAAATCACACAGAGCATTTCTAAGCTCAACAAGCTGATGAAAGGATCAGTAACTGCAAATCTTTCTGTATTGTAAGATTTTGTGTACCGTATAAGCTGACCTGAGTGCAAGATGAGGTACCTATTTTTACTTCAAAAACTAGAAAAAACTGAATAGAGTATAAGACGAGGGTTGAAATTGTAACCACTACTGCCTTCTGATTCTGTATTGTTCTGAGGCTTTAGTTGCACTTTAAATGCTCAACAGAATTCCCATACAGTAATAGCCAGATACTGTATGGAACTACTATATGGGAATTCTGCAGTTCATTTAAAGGGCAAGTAAAGCC
This sequence comes from Hymenochirus boettgeri, assembly GCA_019447015.1. Classification (NCBI taxonomy): domain Eukaryota; kingdom Metazoa; phylum Chordata; class Amphibia; order Anura; family Pipidae; genus Hymenochirus; species Hymenochirus boettgeri. The sequence continues at coordinate 212,947,738 of CM033472.1, read as the reverse complement.
TCAAAACAATACAGAATCAGAAGGCAGTTTTTTTTAACGATACCATTCTACAGATTCTGGATTGTTTTGAGGCATTTGTTGCCCATTAAATGGACAGTAGTCCCATACAGTAACACCCATTTCCTTGCCACTCCAGATGTTTGGAAACTACAACTTCCCAGCACAGTTACTGGGAGTTGTTGTTTCCAAACATCTGCAGTGGCAGTTCAGTGTTAACTTGGTTGGGCAGTCTTCAATCTTCAGTGTGCAATCCGGCTCCCGCTCACTAGGCATCTGCATGCCTGAAGTTACTACTCAGTGCCTGGAAGTAAGATAGGCACAGAGTAGTGACGTCGGCCTACAGATGCGGAGCAAGAGGCAGCAGGATTTCACTGAGAGGTTAGTCACCCACGTATAAGACGAGGTTTAGTTTTCAGTCTATTTTTAAAGCCTGAAAACCTCTTTATATACTTATATATATATACGGTAACTTTTATTAGGAATTTTTAATCTGCAGTCTCTGGCTGGATGTCGGGGGAAATGTGTTTTATGGTGGACTTTTTCAAAAGTCCACCAAAACTTTTTTTTTTTTTTTTTTTTAAGGATAAATACAAAAATGTGGTAGCAATTGTTCTTTTACTCGCCCTGCACTACAGGTTTTTTTTTGTGTAGCAGTTTCTGTTGTGAAGGATAACATCACAACCAAGGAATAACTGATGTTGCCTTCTTTGCAACTGTGCATGTTTGAGTAAATTCAATCCTAAAAACAGCGAAGTCCGTAGGCACACTCCTCCTGTGGTGCATACCTAGTTTCCCTACTTCCAAGGGAACATGGATACTCAGTAAAGATACAATGCAGACTCGCACTCCAATGTGAAATAGTGGGGTAATTACAAGCCAATCATCAACAACAGTTACGAGGTTTCAAGCCCCCTTCATCAGATGAGCTCACACAGCTTTAAGAAAATGGGCTTTAATTTACTGTTCGTAGATACCCTTTACTCTTATAAATGCTTGAGGCAAATTTGCTAAAATTTCTGTGTGGTTTTGGGGCAGTTAATAATGTATTCAAGCTAATTGGTCTTATTTCTTTATATTGTTAGCTAGAAATCGATAAAAATAGAAAATTCTCTCAGTTAATTACTCTTAGTTTTTATTTTCTATTCTTTATCTGAAACACATTAAAATGTTTGCATTCATTAGGGTCAGCAGTCTTCTGCACAAGTACAGCAAGCAGGAATGGTTTCTGCAGCTCCACAAAGTTTAGGTCCTGGAGCAACACCACCAGGATTAGGTTCAGGAGCCCCAACAGCGGATCCAGAAAAGCGGAAGCTGATCCAGCAGCAACTGGTTCTTTTGCTGCATGCTCATAAGTGCCAGCGGAGGGAGCAGGCGAATGGTGAAGTACGGCAATGCAATCTACCACATTGCCGAACCATGAAGAATGTCTTAAATCACATGACACACTGCCAGGCTGGCAAGTCTTGCCAAGGTCAGTTGCACAATCCATAAAATTGTGTGTGTTCTTCTGTTTAACAGCTGTTGGATAAATCTACCCCCCTCTTATCTTTTTTAGTTGCACATTGTGCCTCCTCCCGGCAGATAATTTCACACTGGAAGAATTGCACACGACACGACTGTCCTGTTTGTTTGCCTCTTAAAAATGCAGGGGATAAGCGTAATCAGAGTAAGTATACTTATATACCATGATTTTAGGATGCATATTTTCTAGAGGATATTTCTTAATGGAAAACTGTGTCTAGAGAAGTTTCACTTTTTGTTACAATCAAACTTTGACATTTACCTGCAGGAAATGTATGTGCAGTCATGTGTTAAATAAGTTGGAATTTCAGAATAAGAGCAAGCCATTTACAGTTGTTTCTTCCTGCAGCATTGCTGGTTGCTCCACCAGTGACCGTGGGAACTGCTGGTGCTGTTGGGGCAGTGGGACAGCCGCCAGCACCTTCAATCAGTGCCACTAACCAGATTGATCCAAGCTCCATAGAGCGTGCATATGCAGCTCTTGGTCTTCCATACCAGGGCAACCAAATGCAGACGCAACCACAAGCTCAAGTCAAGGGTCAGCAACCAGGACAGTCGCCGCAGGGCATGCGCACCCTCAACACTATGAGTAAGAATGCACAATGTGGCAATTTTTGCTTACACAAATACAAGTCTGATTCTTTCATTCGTATCAGTGTGACAGTGTGTCTTATAACTAAGGCTTAGCGGTGTCATCTGGGTAAGGGAATTACAAACCTTTGAGTTTCATGACTTGTATAAAATAATTGCTTACAGCTGTTACTTTTGTAAGAAAATCATAATTCACTATAGAGCCTTATTCATTGTATAGGATTCAAGGGCATACCTAGCAGGGGAGCAAACGCTGGGCTACCTGGGGCTCATCTTATTTTTCCTATGACCGATCTAGACACCTCCTAGAAAAGTACTGTGGATGAAGAACAAATCGGGGTCCCATCATAGTTTTGCAGGGGTGCAGAGCGATTCCTAGTTATGCCACTCTGTGACATAGGGGCAATTCTAAAGCTGGGTGCACACTGTAACAAATAGATGTGTCTACACTTTCTCTCTATAAAAACAGTACAGGGAGCTGATTGTGGCCAAGGAGTATTTTAGGTCCATAAATACAGTTTCAGGTGTACCGACGGGGAATGCCCTTTTATCGTTAGTGTTTTCTCAGCTTAAGATGTAACGTGATCCCTTGATGACCTCTAAAAGGCGCTACACTATGGAAACCAGAGGCTTACATTGTACTAATGGCTCAATAAAGCCAAAATTGGTCTACAACTAGCATTTGGCTCTTACTTTTAAAAGCTTCATAGAAGGAATAACTTCTGCTCAAGGGCTACCATGAAAACATGGAAATCATCCAAAAGTTTCTCCTACTTTTAATTTAACCACATGCAGCATATTTGCTGCTGCCCCTGGGTAAAAGAGACCCAAATTCAAGAGGGTATGCTACTGAACTAAACTTGTAATATATTTTTTAGTTTTCATTAAATTGTTTGAAGTTTGCAACAATTATCCCAGAAAGTTGCTGGAACATCAGGCAGGTACCTTTAATGGTATATGGCCAGCTTAAAGGGCATGTCCACCTCCCAAACTAAAATTTAACCTACTACTGGCCCCATTGTAGTTTTAAAAACTTAGTTTTCCTGCACTGCTTGTCCAAAGTCCAGTAAACTAGTAGCGGTTTTGCTGTCCAAAAGTTTCAGCCTATTCGGACGCCTCTGGGAGGTAGTTTGACATGAGCAGGGGAGCCATTTCCCCCTGCCTTCCCTCCCACCATCCGGATCCATCTGTTGCAGCCCATCCACCTAGTGCAAAAACACTTGGATATAATATATATCTGTTCCAGCGGTGCTCTCCATTGACAGCAGCCGTGTCTGATTGGCTGCCACTTGGCCAATCACAGATGCAGCTGCCTGTCTGGCCCCCTGCTTGCAATTCCGGCAAGCAGGGAGCCGGATCAGAGCCCCGGGGAAATGAAGGCATGTAAGTAGAGTTCTAAAAAAAAAAATTTTTTTTTTAAGAAACTAATATAGCGGTTGTGGGTGGACAGTGGTAACCTACATAATATCAAGTTTTTATTTAGACTGGACATGCCCTTTAATATTCATATATTATTTAAACACAATTGTTGTTAGCGGTTTAAAAAATTAAAATGTGGCAGGATTTGGTTGCAGTCCTTTTATCTGTCTATTTCATTATTTTTTTTTTTTCTTCAAATGTTAGATTCAAGCACAATGGGAGTTAATGGAGGAGTGGGTGTTCAAACTTCCAGCTTGCTCTCTGACTCCATGATGCATTCAGGATTGAACCCTCAGAAGTAAGTATGGATATTCCTACTTATGTCAGTTGATTTTTTTTTTGTCTGTTGAATTTTTTTTTTTAAAGAAAAAAAAGTATGTTATTTGTAAATAAATAAGCAATTTATTTTGAATTGTAAAATGGGATCATGCTCATGTGCCACGTTTTTTTTCATAACATTTTGTGGACTTTGTGCATACTCCATTTGGTGACCAGACTATATGGTGATGGTTTTGTAAAGTATATGTAAAACAATGCTTAAAAGTTTGATTACTTTTATATAATCCAGAATAACATGTAAAATTTATAACTGTTTCAAGAAATATTACTTTTTTTTTAACAATTTTGATTATCGGCTTTCCAGCCCAGTAATAAATGAGGGCGGGAATGTTCCCAACCTAGGATCCATGCCTACAGCTGCACCGCCTTCCAGTACCGGAATCCGCAAACCTTGGCATGAAGATATAACACAGGACCTGCGGAACCATTTGGTCCACAAACTGTAGGTTTTTTAAATGTTTTCCCACATTAAAGAGTAATTTAACAACTGCAATATGTGGAAATTAGTTCAGACAACTTGTGAACAAAGCCTTAAAAGGTATGTCCCCCCCCCCCCTCAAAAATAAATTAAACTGTTTACATTTCCAGTACCTGCCTCAACCCAAACAAATTCAGCATGTTATTAGATTTATTATTCACAAGATATTTAAGTATACTTATTGGCACTATTCTGGCAGAGGAAGCTGGCTCCTCCCTCCATGCAGTCAATCAAGGCTGTGACTGCTGGCATCACAAACAAATAATTGACTGCAAATTCCCCTGCTTCCTCCTTTGCACATGCTGAAGCTTAAAAAAGCAGATGAAGGAGGCATATTCTTTACAGAAAGGAAAAATCCTTACAATTAAATATCTGGTTACAAATGCATGCAATAAATAAAAGGTTGGGGCATGCCCTTTAAATTGAGTAAAAGATAAGGCAGCAGTCCAGTAAACTGAATTACTGCCTTAGGCTGGGTAAACACCAGCAAATATTTTCGACTGACCGATTCACGGCATTTTCGGTCAGTCGGCTGAAAATATCAGCTGGTGTGGGGCGGGCGGCCGAGACTGACTTCGATTGTTCGTCCGGATAGGATGAACGAATGATCGGACATTTGTCCCGGCCGAGCACTCAGTCGGGACAAAGAAGATTGGCTAGAGAGGCTATTGGTTTTTAAGTCCTGCTTTTTAAAGTTCCTGCTGTAGTTTAGGACTGGATAATGCAAAGAACATTACTGTTTGACCTAACTTTGAATACTGAAATCCTGAAATAAAGCACAAATCCCATGTTAGTAAGGTAAATTTTACCAGCACCTACATAAAATTTGTATTTATAGGACTCTCTGTGGAGGGAGTTGGTATGTGAATATACAATTCCTCCTGCAATAGGTGTAGTGTGGGAATTGTTTAACATCACTTCTTCACCTGTTAAGAGGCAGGAAATGTAAATTAATATTCAAAATACTAACTTTAAAAAATATTAAGGCTGAAATCCTGGGTTTAAGTATTATTGTTGATGTTATTATTATTGTGGTTATTGTTGTTTTTATTTATTTACCATTTTAAGTTGGAATGGATTAAGACAAAACAGAATAAGCATGTTGGTAAATCAGTGATGAATTCCCTGAGGCCCATATGGTACAGTGTTGACTGGGAAGCATACATCCAGTCCTGTTTTGTGTATATCCCTGCTGTGATTTGGCTGGCAGCAGGGGCAGCTGGTTTGTATGTGTGCCAACACTCCCAGCAGCTTTAATAAGGTGTAATGCCAACAGTGCTAATTGATATTGGTCTCTTTTTGAATAATTATTTCTCCTTTTAGGCTATTGTGTACATCTTTCCCACAGCATAAAAATTTGTGCTACCACAATCAAAAATGGCCTGATTTAGAACTAGCCAAAACCTATAGGGTGTACACCGGAATCCAAAGTGGTACTTATTATAAGTGCAAATAGGTATCCTGAACCAGTTCAAATGGGCTAGTCAGGTCCTATGAACCACTACAAGCTATTATTCCCATTTTGGAACTACCCGGTTATTTTTTGTTTTGTGGATCAAATTTAGATGTTTAAGCAGATATATTTTCCTATTGGCACTCTTAATACTAATCTTTAAGGCTTTGTGAAGGCTATATAAACATGAGTTTCTTTTGTAATGCAGGGTTCAAGCCATATTTCCAACTCCGGACCCAGCAGCATTAAAAGACCGGCGAATGGAAAACTTGGTAGCTTATGCTCGCAAAGTGGAAGGGGATATGTATGAATCGGCCAACAGCAGGGTAACACTTTCTACACTTTCTAGCATTAATACTTCATTTTAATTCATTAAAATATACACTGCTAAAATGCAGTGTTACCATTGCATTAAACTGAACTGCCAATACACAACACGGGAAAAACAAATGAAAAATAAGCTGTGCATTTTTGTTTCTCCTGCTCTGTGCATTGACTAGCATAAACGTCCTAAATTCAGTCCTATAAAAAAAAAAAATCAATCCTATAATTTACTGGAAGGTTAGAGATTCTATTTCTACCTTCCCTTCTTATTTACTATATTTAAGTTTTAGGTTTTTGTGTGTGTGTTTACCAAGTTACCATTTAATCATGTAATTGATCGGCAGCTTTCCCTTTTAATTTGTATATTCATATTTATGAGCACACTGAAAAAAGCATTACTACATACCCAAAAAATGTATAAAAAGTTAATGTTTTTTTGTTGTTTTTTTTTAACATGTAACTAGGCAAATTTGTGGTCTTAAATTGATTTATATATTAAGGTTTAGTATTAAAAAAAATGTAGGTTTAAAAATGCCAGAATGTGCCTGATTATTTAAACATTCATTAAAAATTTACTTTTTATTAAAATGTTTCTCAGGCTGAATACTATCACCTGTTAGCCGAGAAGATCTACAAAATCCAGAAAGAATTGGAAGAAAAGCGCAGAACCAGATTACAAAAACAGCATCTAATGCCCAACACCACTGGCATGCCTCCTGCACAGATGAATCAAGGCCAAGGAATGGCTCAACAGCAACCAGGAATATCAAGCAGTATGTTCTCTGGCAAATTTAAATGTGAAATTTAGGCTAAAATTTCTTATTCATACAAATAAATGATAGCACTCAGGTGACACAGACTTAATTAAGAGTAAGCGACCTATAAGCCAATTGATATGGTAATGAAAGAGGGATTATTTTCCTTTTCCCCTATACAATATGAATATCCAAAATTTATATACATAATCCATACGAAAACTTGTAACTTTTACAAACAGGTGGTCCGGGTGCTTCTGCCCCGGACCCTTCGCTGAACACTCGTTTGAGGATGAAAAGCTGTGCAATTTAATAGATCTTAGTTTATCAGAATGTGAATCTAAAATGACTCACCCGTCCACCTGGGTGGTCCAGGTGCAGCCTGCCCCGGACCCTTCGCTTGTCCGTTTATCAACCGTGAAACTCCACTCTCCAACTGTAGGTACCAACGCACACTGGTCTTCACAAATCACAAAATGGAACTCCCCAGGGAGTTCCATTTTTAATCCTGTTATGGCTTTAATAAAGTAATGAATTTTTATTAAGACACCATCGTTACCAGTGTGATTTGTGAAGACCAGTGTGCGCTGATACCTACAGTTGGAGAGTGGTGTTTCACGGTTAAAATTTCTTATTGTTTTTAAGGACAACTGTATTGTTCAAGCTTAAGCCCCCCTCGGACTTGGATCTATCCAGTGGTAAAAAGAACTTCTTGAAGAGCATGTATTCCCATTGGAGGGTGGAACAATGGGTTTTAAAAAAAACAATTTGCTGTCATTGAACAGTTGTTATAAGCTTTTCATAAATGGGTGCAAATTAGGGAGTCCACTTATACATAATAGGAAACCTCATATCTATCTTATTAAAACATAGCTTGGGAACTGTAAGCTCTGTACATTTTAAATACTTAATACTTCTCGATTATTGGTATCCATCCAAGTTTAATAGATTTAAGAACTTAACTTTTAATATGAGCCCTGGATGGGATCAACAGCTGTCGCATAATGTTTTTACTTTCTATCCTCCTCAGCTGTTAATTAGCATTCCATAGAGCTTTTGACAAACTTCAGGGGGAATGCCTGGCAGATCAAAGAGCTGTCTGCCCTTAATCTTGTTTCTCTATCAGCCTCGGGGGGACCCAGGCACGTTGGGGTTAAGTTACTACTCCAAGGAGTGGACACTTTAAATTAAGTGAGGCTCCGGCCTCACCCCTTGTCCATAAGCACCCAGGTGCCAGAAGCCACCTCCAGTTTGTGTCCACTCAGAGTAGGATGGCCAGCGCACTTCCAATCATCCAGGTCGGGGAGAGGGTGCCTCCATGCCCCTGTAATCTCGCCCTGTTGGACCAGCTGGAAAGGGGACAGAGCTTATAAAAGCCCGCTCCAGACACCAAAAATGCAAGGATCCAGTTGGGCCTGTAGTTCAGAACTACAATTGCAATACATGCAAGGCCAAGCTGCCAGTCGGTCACCCTGATCCACTATGTGGTTCATGCAGCCCAATGAACCATCCCATGAACAAGATCTAAGGCAGGACCAGGAACCTGAGTGGGCAAAATGCCTCAGAACCTACATAGATTCTCTTAGGAATCAAAACTCTGGTTCTGTGGTGCAAGCAGCTCCCAAGATTCTCCCATAGGAGTCTGAACCTGCCTGGGCTAAATAAAACTATCCTGTCTGCTTCCCTATGCCAAGTAGCGCAGCAAGGCACATACATCACGGCGAATTCTACCAAGTAAGTTCCAGAGCCCTCACCTTCCACCTCTCGGCTAGAAGCTGTAATCTATTCTAGGAGGAAGCGTATTCAGAGAAAGGTGAGAGACCCAGAGACAATGGCGAGGATTTTCAATCATCCATAGATACGGATGCTCAGATCTAGGCGTTCATAGGGACCCTAAATATTTCTAGTACAGACACCCATCAGGGACCCATAGCACTTCTTTTCTCCATATGGAAGAAAAACTTCACATGTTTCCCGTCCCATGAGCAGCTAGAAGATTGAGTGGTCAGTTCCAGAAAAAATGGTAAAGCTCAGCCAGCAGCTCCACAACTCCTTTCCTTTGCCTAAATCGGATGTGGATCGTTGGGCTTGCCCACCCATTGTCAACCTTCCAGTGGCCAGGCTATCGGGGGCGCGACTACTATCCCCCTTATCGGAGGCAGCGACCTTTAGAGACTCTTGGTGAAGACCCCTTTTACTTTTGCAGTAGCAGAATTAAGGCCTGTTTTCATTTCGGCATGGGTGGCAAAAGCCTCAGAAGTCTTGCTTCAAAAATTTACCTTTTGAATGTCAACAAGACCCTTCAAAGATCCATTTGCTTGCTGACAGCTGACAGATGCTGTAACTTATATTGGAGACTCTGTGCTAGAAGCAGTCAGGTTAATACCACGTACCTCCACAACAGTCACCGCTGCGAGCAGTGTCAACAAGCACCTCTAAGAAGGCCCTAATTAGCTTATCATTTACAGGACGCCTCCTGTTTGGCCCAGAATTGGATTAAATTATTGCCCAGGCACGCTCGGAAGAGGCCCAGGAGGTCGCCTACATTTCATAGGTCACAGTTCTTTCGGGCGTCCAGACCATGCCAGGACTCCCCCCTCTGAAACCTTGCCCTCCAGATCTTGGGGCTTTGGGCATCTAGAAGAGAAACCTTCAGGGAATCTGGAGCACAATCAAAACAATCCTGACTATCCTCCAGCTCAGGTGGGAGGACACCTGCATTTTTTCCATTCCAGATGGAGAAAACCAACTACAGATGCCTGGACATTACGTGTGCTAGATCGAATTTACCACCAGACCACCACCTTGTTTTATTTCCTTCAGGCTCCCAAGGTGTCCCATAAAAGGAAAAGCGCCAGACCAGGCGATTCTCTACCTCCTGGCGGCAGAAGGGTTTTCCACCATTCCATGGGTTTTATTCAAGCCTGTAACTAGTTCCCAAAAAAGGAGGGTCTTTTCAGACCAGTACTGGACTTAAAGGCACTAACTGCCATTTTCAGAAGTTCTAAACTGCCACGTTTAAAATGACTCCAAAATTGAGTCATTACGTTTGGTTATTTTGACTTTAGAAAAAGATTTTCTAGCATCACTGGATATCAAAGATGCACATCTCCACATTCCCATCTGACCAGGTCCCTACTCCTTGTTTAGTAATGGAATCTTCAAAATGGAGTGTTAAGCCACACCTAAGGAAGTTTTACATGGAGGCAATGTAAGCTTAAAGGGGAACTGTGATCTCCAAACAAGTTTTTTTTTAAATGAAAGGCCATGTTCATACTTTTAAAACGAGCTATCAACCACCTCTCTACGTGCTGCACAACCCAAAATATGAAGAAATCACTGATCAGAAAGATAGGGGGTGGGAGGTTCTGAATCTGCGGTCAGAAATACTATTTCCTCCTCTAATCTGCGGTTGGCACATGACTGAAGGGTAGGAGGGGGGTGGAGAGAATAGCGCAGCCCACAGCAGTGCTTTTTTTAATGCCTCCCACTTGCTGGCCCTTTCCAATCATGGGCCCTGTGTCCCCTCCCACTCATGGACTCTGAAGCTCCGCACACTCGCGGGTCCTATGGCCGCTCCCCCACTTGCCCTGCAAGTGGGAGGGGCCCCAGGACCCACAAGTGGAAGGGGCCCCCAAGAGGGAGGGGCTCAGTGGCCTGCAAATGGGAGGGGCCCCAGAACCATGAGGGGGAGTGGCCATGGGAGGCTGCAAGGGAATATCCTAAGGGGCTGCAAGGGGAGTGGCCATGGGGGCCCACGAGGAGGAGGAGGAGGAGATACGGTTACATGGTTTCAGTGCAGGAAGCAGGAATCTGCAGGGGATCTGGTGATGCTGCAACCATATCACACATATAAATGTAAATATTTTCAAAACTATGTAAAATAAATAATGAAAGTAAATTGCAAAATTCCTCAGGAAAGCAATTCCTGTCAATTTACCTAAAGTCATTTTTGGACCACAGTTACCCTTTAAAAAGGAACATATTTATAATTTACCTTTTAGTGTTGTATCCAATGGTGTGCTTAATATTAGATTGATAGCATCGTTGGCGAATTAAAAACATTTCTGAGTGTTAGTAGGAAGTTGTAAGACTTCATTTCCTTTGTAAAACACGTGACAGTCTTAGCAAAGTAAAACCTCTTCTCACTCTCACCCCACCCCTCTCAATAGAAAAAAAGGAGAGCTGCAGTTTGCTGGACAGGAAGTGATATCTATATATGATAGGGGAATGAAAGGAAAACATTTCCATGCCCACTTCTCTCAAACAATAAAGTGAGTTTGTTAATAGTTTATTACATTATTTAAGCAATATACCCCATAGAAGCCATGAACCTGTGTCCTGAACTCATAAAATGTAATAAGACTGAAACATGAGAGGATAGCCTGGTTTCTTTATAGGACCTCAGATTTACCAATAGTGATCCCTCTAACAGAATCCCTGGTGACAGCTGTGAGTTAATAGGGTGTATTGAAAGACGGATTGTTAACTTTAATTATAGAATGATCCAGTGGATCTCCTATTGATCTATTATTAGTTGCTCTGCACAGCAGTTGTATTTTACTGTGGTGTTTCTACTGAACTATAATACTCTATACAATTTTACAATAAATAGATCAAGACTAGAGAGACCAGATCGAGGATCTGAACCCGTTTTCGTGACTGATTCACAAAGTTTGTGGAAATTCCGCTTTGCAGATTTTTTCGAGACGCGTTTGAAAATTCTAAGAACTTCAAGGAATTTTGAAAATTTTGTAAAAATTATACAGTAACTTACTGTAAATAGTTTTGGGACCTGGGAAATTCTTTCTTTCTGAAAGAATCTGACTGTAACCAATTCTTATTGGTTACAATCAGTGTTTTTTTTTTTTTTTTTTTTTTTAGAATCTTCTTGGTAGACCAACCAATCAAATTCTTTTCCAATCAGAATTGGTTGCAATGAGATTCTTTCAGAAAGAATCTAATTGTTTAGTATATGAATCAGATTCTTTTCCAAGCAGAATTGGTTACAATCCGATTCTTCTGGAAAGCATACCAATAAGATTATTTCTAAAAGTATCTGATTGTATGTAACCAATTCTGATTCAGAAAGTATCTGATTGCTATACTAACCAATAAGATTATTTTCCAATCAGAATTGGTTTCAACCAGCTTATTTCAGAAAGAGTCTAATTGGTTAGAATAACAATCGGACTTCTAAAAAAATTCTGATTGCAACCAATTCTGATTGGGTACAATCAGATTCTTCCAGAAAGCGTACCAATAAGATTCTTTCTGAAAGAATCTGATTATCTGTTCCCCAGACCATTTCCCTGGTCCCAGAGCCATTTACAGTTACTGTATAATTTTTACAAAACTTTTGAAAATTCCTTTACAATTCTAATTTTTTTAAATTTCGGTGACCCTCAAAAATAAAATGCAGAAGCTCGAAAACCTGTTTTGAGGAAAGTTATGTTTTGTAAACTTCTGGATGTATGTACGTTTTCCCCAGATCATTTTCCAGGTCCACAGGCGGAACGTATTTTAGCAGTTTCGCCCATCTCTAATCGAGAAAAGACAAAACCCTGGATATAAATATTTTCCTGTATAGATTTATCAAAACAAATCGATATAGAAAACAGAAAAATGTGATAGTGTTATACAACAAATATAAGATGGATAATGCCTGTCTTATCTAGATGTTAAATATATATAAAGTGCAGCCTAACATGAATTTCTAAAGCACTGACATTTCCAGTACAATCCAAAAGATGTTTCTATATATGTCCCCTCTAATACCTATTGGGGTACACCTAATAGGTTCCCTTCTGCCTCTGTATATTGTGTAAAATATTCATTTAGTGGATGTGACACTAATAGAACCAGGATTTCATACTTTTACTTTTAACACCTTATTTTTTTTTTTACTGTACAAATCCCTGAAATTTTATAGTAGTGTATATACAGATTTTATATCATCTGTATCTACATGTAGCTAAACATACACCCACATATTTCCCACTGTGCACCACGGGCGCACTTTTGCTAGTTTTTTTATGCATATGGCTCCTTAGGGTGTCCTCTATGTATCCAACAGACCCCTAGCTGTAGAGAATTCCAGATACAGTTAGGCCCCACATTGTCTGGAAGAGAGGATCTGGTTCCGTGCTTCACTAACCCTAATATAAACACTGGGTACTGTTTCCAGGGTGGAATGGCATTTTTATTGGTCCTTTGAAAGAACTAATACCAATAGTTAACCCATTCTGGTCAAGTCACCACAGACTTTCCTGACATAAACATTATGGCATCCAGACTCAACCGCAAGGTATCAACCTTTTGCTCCAAGAACAGGGACCCCCTGGCATTCGGGGCAGGTGCTCTGGTTCTGTCCTGGAGATTAAGTCTACTCTATGCCTTTCCTCCCATGGCCATTATCCCCATGTTACTGAAGTTGGTCAAGATGGAGGGAATCTCCTCACTATCTTCTTCGCCCCTTTTTGGCCACACAGAGCCTGATTCTCTGCATGGCACCGGACAGCTTTCAGAATGACCTGACCACCTGTCTCAAGGTCCTCTGTTCCATCAAGACTACTAATGTCTCCACCTGACGGCGTGGAAACTGAATACGAGATCCTAAGCAATTCTGAGGACTCACTCTGACTTTCTGCCATAGGTGGTCTCCGCATTCCATCTCAATCAGGACATTGTTGTCCCTTCCTTTTACCCTCGTCCTTCCTCTCTCAAGGAAAGACAGCTTCACTGTTTGCATGTGGCCAGGGCTCTTCGTGTTCATGTTGTCCAAACCACTTCTCAGGCATTTTTTGTTCTCTTGGCAGTATTGCGTCGTGTTTCCAAAGCCTCGCCACAGACTCTTGCGATATGCATTAGAACAGCTATACTGCACTGTTACCATCTTGCTGAGGCTGCTCCTCCCAGGTGGGTTGCAGCTCATTCAACAAGAGCCATAGACGCTTCATGGGCTGGCCGCAAAGGAGCCTCGGGGGATCAAATCTGTCAGGCGGCAACTTGGTTGTCTGTTACGATGTTCATAAGGTTCTATAGACTTCATGTCTTCGCCTCTGCAGAAGTGTCATTGGGACGTTTTGTGTTGAAGGCTGCAGAGGGTTAATTTTTTTCCCCTCCCTATTACTGCTGGGACCTTAGGATATTCCCCCTGAGGCTGATGGAGAAAAGAGAATTTTTATACTAGCATAAAATGATCTTCTCTGAAGCCGAAGGGAAACCCAGGCACAACCTTCCCAGTCAGTGTCGCCTACCAGTGTCGCTGGTTCTTTCTGTAGTTTGGCTTGTTGCCACATGTTTGGATGTTTGGAGTTTTTTGTTTTATATGTAATTGTTTCTCCTTTGCTCCCTCTTTGGGACAAACATGGAGGAGGCTTTTAGCACCCGGTGGCTTATGGCCAGAACCTCAATTTTAAGTGTCTGCTCCTTGGGGTAGGAACTTAACCCCAATGTGCCAGGGTCCCCCTTCCGCTTCAAAGAAAAGCATTTTACATAGGTATAAAAAATTTCTCTTTTTAGTCACAGTAGCCTGAAAATGCCTTTTAGGCAGAGGCTGATCACAGATCATCTGGGGAGGGGATTGCAGGGCCTTGCAGTTGTGAGCCCTGATGTTACACTGCTTTTGATTGATTGCAGCTACAGACCTGTTTAGATCTAATTTTGCATGTATTCTAATAGTATTTCATGTTTTTCATTATAATACTTGATACAAAACCTAATTTTGTTAAATATGTTATATATAAATATATAATTAAGTCTAGAGTTTGGTGCCAGACACGTGTGAATTAAATATTTACTTAAGGTAATGTAGGTTTTGTTGCTGTATTTTGAGTGAGTTTTTTTTAGATCTACTTTATTCTTTTATTATGCATGTTTAGATGGTCCCATGCCAGATCCAAGCATGTTGCGGGCTAGTGTGCCAAATCAAATGATGAACCGAATGCAGACACAACCTGGTAAGTGTATTTGTCAAGTTGCCGGTACTTTGCTTTTAAACTTCTAAACTGCAATGTTTGGTAACCAACACAATCTATGTTAAATTACACTATTTGTTTCTTGTGAATAGGGATGAACCAGTTTGGACCAATGGGAATGCCAATACAGTCAGTAGGCCAGAGGCAGCAGACTGCGATGCAACATCCAGGTCAGATGGGCCAGTCTGGTCCTATGAACCAGGTCAGTTTTGTCTTGAGGTCAATGATTGTTCTTAAAGGGGAACTGTGGTCTCCAAACAAGTAGAGTTTAAATGAAAGGCCAGTTTCCTACTTTTTAAAACAAGCCATCAACCACCTTTCTACGTGCTCCACAGCCCAAGATATACAGAAATGAATGACCTGAAAGTTAATGGGTGGGAGGCTGACTTGTGACATTCCTGAGGCTTCTCCTGCACAGTGCCGCCGGCAAGCACAGTCTCAGACTCCCCCAGTGTGTGAAGTCCCTCCTCCTCTCTGCTGTGTGAAGTCCTGACAGAGAAGGTAAGGGAATCTACAGCCCTTCTCTTTCACTATGTGAAAACAGCCTTTTCAGGTAGAGTTCTCACTCTGCCTGAAAAGTGAAAAGGCTGATTCCACAGTTTTCTGTGGGGGGGGGGGGCTTAGGCATCCACAAGTGGACGGGGCCACATGGGGGTGTAAGATAATGGGCCATGGTGGGCCTGCAACTGGAGGAACCATGGGGTCCATGAGTGGGAGGGACCAGGGGGGGTCTGCAAAGGGGAGGAGGAGACAAAGGACAGATTGACTGACCGTTTCAGAGCAGGAAGTGCAGGGGACCAGGTGATGCTGCTGCCATATCACACACAAAAATGTAAATATCCTCAAAACTATGCAAAATAAACAATGGAAGTAAATTGCAAAAATTCTCAGGGGAGTAGTTCCTATCAATTTACCTCAATTTACCTAAAGTCATTTTTGGACCACAGTTCCCCTTTAAGGTCATTTTGCTTTTTAAAAATCACGTTGAATTGTATTTATTGTGCTTTTTCTCCCCCCCCCATGTTGCTTTTAGATACATTGTGTGGAACCGCAATAAAATTCTTCTAGGCCTTATTAAATCTAAAATTGTATGCTGTTGTAGATATGGTACAAAAAATGCATGAACATTTACTTTTCACATTATTAATTCAGATAACTAGCACAGGGGTCCTTAAATTTATAGGGGTCCAGTTTACAGTTCCTCTGACTGTTGGAAGGCCAGACTTAATTTTTACGTTTGCACCACATATATTTGCAGAATATTGTAAATGTGTATGGATAGGTCCTTTTACTACAGTAGAGAACCGATAACATCGGACCATGTATGTGCACATCGTACGATGATTTTTCTGTATTAAAAAAAAAAAAATACGCAAGAATCACTCCTGTGTATTTGGAACGATTGCGCAAATTTACATATACAGTGGCTTGCAAAAATTTTCGGCCCCCTTGAAGTTTTCCACATTTGGTCACATTACTGCCACAAACATGAATCAATTTTATTGTAATTCCATGTGAAAGACCAATACAAAGTGGTGTACACGTGATAAGTGGAACGAAAATCATACATGATTCCAAACATTTTTAACAAATCAATAACTGCAAAGTGGGGTGTGCGTAATTATTCAGCCCCCTTTGGTCTGAGTGCAGTCAGTTGCCCCTAGACATTGCCTGATGAGTGCTATTGACTAAATAGAGTGCACCTGTGTGTAACCTAATGTCAGTACAAATACAGCTGCTCTGTGACGGCCTTAGAGGTTGTCTTAAGAGAATCTTGGGAGCAACAACACCGTAAAGTCCAAAGAACACACCAGACAGGTCAGGGATAAAGCATTTGAGAAATTTAAAGCAGGCTTAGGCTACAAAAAGATTTCCAAAGCCTTGAACATCCCACGGAGCAAGACAAGGCTATCCACTTAAACTCACAGGCCGAAAAAGGAGATCGCTGATCAAAAATGCAGTCAAGAGGCCCATGGTGACTCTGGACGAGCTGCAGAGGTCTACAGCTCAGGTGGGGGAATCTGTCCATAGGACAACTAATAGTCGTGCACTGCACAAAGTTGCCCTTTATGGAAGAGTGGCAAGAAGAAAGCCATTGTTAACAGAAAAGCATAAGAAGTCCCGTTTGCAGTTTGCCACAAGCCTGATCAGATGAGTCTCATGAGACCAAAATGGAGCTTTTTGGGCAAAATGCCAAACGCTATGTGTGGCGAAAAACTAACACTGCACATCACGCAGAACGTACTATCCCCACTGTCAAATATGGTGGTGGCAGCATCATGCTCTGGGGTTGCTTCTCTTCAGCAGGTACAGGGAAGCTGGTCAGAGTTGATGGGAAGATGGATGGTGCCAAATACAGGGCAATCTTGGAAGAAAACATCTTGGAGTCTGAAAAAGACTTGAGACTGGAGCACCTTCCAGCAGGACAACGACCCTAAACATAAAGCCAGGGCAACAATGGAATGGTTTAAAACAAAACATATCCATGTGTTAGAATGGCCCAGTCAAAGTCCAGATCTAAATCCAATCGAGAATCTGTGGCAAGATCTGAAAACTGCTGTTCACAAACGCTGTCGATCGTATCTAAATGAGCTGGAGCTGTTTTGCAAAGAAGAATGGGCAAGGATTTCAATCTCTAGATGTGCCAAGCTGGTAGAGACATACCCTAAAAGACTGGCAGCTGTAATTGCAGCAAAAGGTGGTTCTACAAATTATTGACCCGGGGCTGAATAATTAGGCACACCCCACTTTGCAGTTATTGATTTGTTAAAAATGTTTGGAATCTTATGATTTTTGTTCCACTTCTCACGTGTACACCACTTTGTATTGGTCTTTCACGTGGAATTCCAATAAAATTGATTCATGTTTGTGGCAGTAATGTGAAAAAATGTGGAAAACTTCAAAGGGGGCTGAATACTTTTGCAAACCACTGTATAATACATATAGATTTCTCTTACTGTATCACTTCACTGTGATGGAGCTTGGCGAGCACGAAGTACCTACCCTCCAACATCCACCATATACTCTATTGAGAAACCCATTGCGCAGAGCTGTGCTGAGAGATCGGGTTGTCTCTATAATATGGGCAGCACGGTGGCTCAGTGGTTTGCACTGGTGCCTTGCAGCGCTGAGGTCCTGAGTTCAATTCCACTCTTGGACACATCTGCAAGATGTTCTCCCCGTGCTTGCGTGTGTTTCTTCTGGGCACTCCGGTTTCCCCCACAATCATAAAGGCAAACTGATAGGTTGTATGTGTACATAAAGTGATTAGATTGTAAGCTCTTCAGGGCAAGGCCTGATGTGAATTGAGTAAATAATTGTAAAGCGCTGCAAAATATGTAGCGCTCTATAAGAAATAAAATACATAAATACATAACTGTACCGATTAAATGGTGGATGTTGGAGGGTAGGCAAGTACTTTATATAAACCCAGTCTCTGCAATCACCTCAGGCAGCTGCAGGGTAAATGTTGATAAAGTTCTCTATGCTGCTGCCAATCACAAGGCAGACTGGATACCTTTTTGAAACAAACAAACGCTGCTTCTCACTGGTAGCTCAATTTACAATGTAACAATCTATAGAACATTCAATGTTACAATCTTATGGGCAGCAAGAGAAGTAGAACAGCAGACTGCACTGTGCAAGCAGAAAGGAAATTCCAGGCACTAGAAATCACCCATGACCAGGGGCCAGGTGACTCACCTTGGAGGGCCATATCTGACCCGCAGGCTGTAGTTTGAGAACCCCTGAGATAGTAACTAGCACATGAATTCTGTCTTATTCTTAACATTGGAAGGGGACACATTGGTTTACAGGATTAGCATCTTCTGTTAAATATTTTTTTTGTTTTCCTTTAATTAAAAGGTAGAGAAATGTAATTGGTATGATTCAAACTAGCTTTCTTCTCCTTCCCACCTAACAGATGGGATTTCCAGCACGAATGCAGCAGCCAGGTACTACGCCACAAACTGTGCAGAGCCAGTTCTTGTCCCAGAATCAATTTCAGGCATCCTCTCCTGTAATGAATTCTGGAGGAATGAATACGGCTGGTTTGAATGCAACTGGAATGTCCATGTCCCAGTCTGGCAATCCAAATCCTCCATCTCAGGTTAGTTCAGGGTGTGTTATGTAAAACACCCCCCCCCCCCCCCCCCGTCAGAAACAAATTTACTTTATAAAACCACTCTTTTGCAGATGCCTAACTCTAGTCATCCTGTGAGCTCGCCAGTGATGTCTTCAGTGCCAACTGGGAACCAGCTCCACTGTCCAAGTCATGTCCAGCCCATGCACCGCAACTCTCCTTCCCCTGCTCCAAGCCGCACACCAACCCCTCACCACACGCCTCCAGGCATAACTCCCCAACAGACCCCAACAGCAGTTCAGCCTATGATTTCCACGGCAGCACCAATTTCACAAACACCACTACAACACAGAGAAAGCCCTACCTCTCCACAAGTGACCCCATCCTTATCTATCCCGACCCCTGTGATGTCTTCATCTGACCAGCAGACTACTACACCACCTCCTCAGCAACCTTTGCAGCAGTTACCACCTCAACAGCAGCCATTACCACGCCCTCCCTCACAATCCAGTCTAACGACTCCTGTATCTACGCCAGCTGCACCTTCATTACCGTTGCAGCTTCACCCAAGCACTCCTGTAAGTGTATCTATACAGGTGATAAGATACATGCATCTTATTCCTATTGTGTACATGAAAGCTATTTTTTATATAAGAAAACGTGATTCTTTAGGAATGTGTAGTCATTTATAAGACTGTAAAGCATACTTATTTATATTAAAAATGTTGCTCTAATTTTACAGCTTTCACAGCCCACACCCAATTTAGAAGGCCCAAGTTCAAATCCGCCATCTCCTAATAGTAGTGATGTTGTCTCACAGCAACCTATTCCTGAGCCTCCCCCTCAAGAAATTAAAATGGAGGTCAAGCAAGAAGATGATGACGTAGAGTCTGAGTCTATGGATCCTCCAGTGGAAGAAAAGCCTGAGGTAAAAATAAAATGGCTCCAAATTTTTTTCTGTCTATAGAACTGGCTACCCATAAAGATAGTCTACATTACTAATGTAAAGGAATTGTTCACCTCTGCCCTTGATTATTGGAAATATTTAATATTAATGCATGTTACTGCAGACATGGATTTATTAAAGTCTAGATTTGATATTGTTAGTCTTTGATGCAGTAACTTTCACATCAATAACAAAAAAATGCAGATCAAATAAGACTTGTGTTGTCTTGTTAACCAAAAACTAAAGGGCACAATTCACCTACTTTATACCAGGCTTATAAAGTCTAGGACACAGTCCTTTAAGGAAAACAGAACAGAATCAATCTTGCCTAATTCCGAGCCTTTCCAGTATAAACCGATTCTGCATGCCTTTTGTTGCACAATTACATCTAACTTCAGTTTTTAAATAATCCCATTGTGGTAGCAAAGTATATACTCGCATAATAACCCAAACAGTACAGGCCCCTTGACCCCTGAGGAATAGGAAGAAGCATTATCTGCCCACAAGGTGGCCTCTCCAAAGGCACCAGACAAGCTAACACAACTGTATGTACTACACTGAACTTATGTGACCCCAGTTTCAAAATTAAATGCAAATATCCCCTTGTGCCTAAAGTGGCAGCTGAGTTTGGGTTCCTTCTATCATATCATATGATTTGGTCAAGGTGTTGTATATAAGGTTATTGGTATTAAATATTAACCTTTTTACATGACCACATGGGCTTAATGGTTGATATGGAGCACAATATTTTGATCCACATAGAGGGTGTCCAACCAAATATAATGAGGTTTGGGGTAAATGGGAGTCCTCCCTGCTAACCTGTGATAACTGACCTTCAGGGGTACTATATAATTACACCTGTTGAAATAGATATTTACATTCGTCTAATTGAATATTTTTAAAGCAGTACTACAGTTTTAATTACCTGTTTTTTCTCTTGTTATATTGTTTTATCCTCCAAAAATTAACTGTTAATACAATTATTTGCTGTTCCTGTATAAGATTGACCTATAAAGGGACTAGTTACACTCCACGGACTATTATGTACTTCCAAAGGATCGTAACGAAGGTACTTTGTGGATTGCCTCTTAAGGCACTCAGTTGAGAGAGAGCTTAAATTTGATTGTAATTGAATGTAATTGCTTTAACAGATCCTCATTTTTTTATTTAAAAGAAAAAAACAAAATAGCATACACCATATGTATTCCTTAAAAATATATATATATATAAGTATAATATATATTTTTTCTTTAATGCTCTCTGTATATTGCAGCTAGACACAACATTATTAACTTGTGACATTAACATGTTTGTTTTTGCTATGTACTAACCATTTTATATTTACTGGCTTTTATAGGTTAAACCAGAAGCTGAAGGAGAGGACTGCAAGTCTGAGCCAACTGAGCAGGATGTGAAGAAAGAAGAAGTTAAAACAGAAGTAAAAGAGGAAGATGAAAAACCAGCAACCCCTGCTACCCAGTCTTCTCCTGCTCCTCCAGGGCAGTGCAAGAAGAAAAGTAAGGTTTTTTGGTTTTATAATAAACCATGAGTTTTTATATTGCAAAGACTTATGCAAAACTGAATATAGCCGCGCAAAGAACAGGGATGTCCAACCTGTAATCCTCACTGATATTTGAAAACTACACATTCCCTGTCTGCCCTTTAAAAACTAATGCTCCAAGAAATCCCCTACAAGTGTTCTGCAACATCAAACAGGGCCTGCAGGTTGGATATAGGGGATGGGTTGTTTAAATTGTCCAAGAGACTGCAACAGCATTGGGTCAAAATGAAACTGCCCCATGTATAATTTAAAACGTTTAAATTGTATTTATATCGATTTGTATTCAATTAGATCTGGACTTGAAGATTAGTTCTTGAAGACGTTTCACTAGTCATCCGACTGGCTTTCTCAGTTCAGAATGACTTGTACAAGAATCTGTGGCAATTATGTACCCTGGATAATCTCAATTAGCATATCACAGCCAGGTGTTATGGGCGTGATTGGATAGTGGCGTTATAGAAATGCCCAGGGTAAGGTGTCAAAACAGCATTGTACATGGCAGACAGTTGGTGTTGAACCCCCCCCCACACCTCTATTTAGGCTTGGTTTCTTTTTCACATAAATGGCCTCCTTAACACCTCTCTTGAACCAGTAATGTTCCTTTGCCAATATGTTAACATTACAATGTCCTTTATCCTTAAGATGCAGGTACACGGCTGAGTCCTTACCCGAGGAATTGGCTCTTCTGTGCTGGGCCATACATTGATGCAGTTGCTGTTTGGTCTCCCCCACATACAAATCAGAGCAAGTCCAGTTGATCTAATTGAATACAACAGATATACCATGACCTGGATGAATGAGAACCTTCACAAGCATATTTAAATTGTATTGGTTAACTAAGGGCTCATTTTATATGCAGCCATTATTTTGTCAACCTTTTTATTGATCTTAGGGAAAATAATTATTATGCTTGTTTTAATTATATATTTATATTGGGCCTTAATTTTTGTCCAGTTTTCAGAATCTTCCCAACTAGTTTCTGAAGGGGATCTTAAATGCTTTTGATCCTGTAAAAAATTCCATCTCGGCATTCTTATAGGACAAGTACACCCTCAAAATATACATTTATATTTATAACAAGGACCCCCCCAAACCTAATGTTTTAAATACCTTTTCATCTGACGCTCCTGAGCATACTTGCCAACAACCTCCTCTGTTGCGAGCTGGTTAGTAGTTTAAAGCTGCAGTGAGGGATTGCTTCTTTAAAGTAAGTTTAGGTTATTATAGCGGTTTGGGGGGATCCTGCTTATGAATATACATTTCTCTTACAGCCTTAGGGGGACCCAGGAACGCAGGGATTAAGCACCATTCTCCAGGAGCGAACACTAAAAAAAATTGAAGGAAATGAGGCTCCAGTGCTCCTTTCCTCCGATATATCTCTCTAAGCACCGGAAGCTGCCTCCAGTTTTAAAAGTGTCTGCTTCAGGAGAAAGGACCTCTGCACTGAACTTACTGCAGCAGGAGCCGGCGGTTTCCAGGCCCCACTGGCTCCCTACGTGAGAGTTAGCATTCAGCAGCGGCCATAGCCCCATGCTAATGCCGCAGAAGGTCTGCCCATCATGTCCCATGGGTCTAAAATAGGCAGCACCCCCCATTCTTCCTTGGCGGGTAACCAGCGGCCAGCCGCTGCTTCCCGCATCACTGCATACCAGGCTGAGGGAGATAGCGGCATCCAATTGGCTTAGCGGGGGCGGGACTACCTCCTTCCTTCTCCAGGGCTATACTCGGGGGTGGGACTTCTTACTTCCTCTTTCTCTCTCGCTCCTGTCTCCTCGTGGTGAGCGCATCGGGGGTCTCCTCTAGCTCGGTTGTCCAGCAAAGTGTCTTTTTTTTATTTCTTTTCCAAGGGACTCCATTTCCCTTCAGTTTGTTTCCTTTTGGTTGTCCTTCCTTGCTTCTGACCTTAAGGCCAGACACTCTCCTAGCCCTTTTTTCCGTTGGGGATCAAGTGGCCTAGAGAGAACTCTGGAAGAAAGAGGAATCAGAAGATGGCGAACTGGACTCCTTAGCTTCCGAACAGGATGTTCAGACCACCTTCACACCGGAGACAATTGACAAGCTTATTAGATCAGTCTTACAGGCTCTGAACATCCAAGATCCAGGTTAACCAGCAGACCCATCCAAATCTTTTAGTTGCCTGAAGAAATGGCAGCGACCTTCCCTTCTCTTACGATCAGTTAGAACAGATCGTCTTGGAAGAATGGGTGTCTCTGGAAAAGAAATTCCACTATTCGAGGAATTTCCAAATGATGTTCCCTTTTTTCCAAGTCAGATGTGGATAGGTGGTCCATGCCTCCAGCAGTCGACCCCCCTAGTGGCGAGACTCTCCAGGGCCACAGCCATTCCTCTGGCAGAGGCGATCCCACAGATCAACGACTGGAGGGATTTTTGAGAACATCTTTTGCACCTTGAGGCCTTGCGCGCCCCAAGTTTGCCTCCGCATGGGTGGCCAAGGTTAAGGAAGTCTGGCTAGACCAATTATACCAAGTAGTGGCCAAAGAATCCTCTAACAACCACCTTATTGACATTATTCAACAGTTGTCAGACGCAGCCATATAGGGGACGCAGCCCTAGAATCTAGCCGCCTCATCGCCCGATCATCGGCGGCCACTAAGGTGGCCAGGCGATCCTTATGGCTGAAAGCCTGGGTGGCGGATCCTGCATCCAACCTACCCCTTAGGGTGCCTCCTGTTCGGACCCAAACTGGAAAATATAATCTCCCAGGCCACAGGAGGCAAGAGTGCCTTCCTTCCGCAGAACAGAGCCTGTCGCTTCCCATCCTTTCGGCGGTCATCGTCTTTTCCTCTCTTAAGAAGTACCCGTCCTCCTAACTAGATGCAGCCCAAGGCCTCCAATACGTTTCCAACCCATCAGGGACAAAGACCCTTTACCCCCTGGCCATCCAAAAGATGAGCCTTTAAACCCAGGGGAGACAAACACAAGCAGGCATGACTATCTTCGCTTTCAGTTTTTTTGCGAGGAGTGGCATCTTCCGTCCACCGATACCTGGACTCTAGATGTATTGATCAACTGCTACCGAATACTCTTCCCACTCCTCCTCCTCATTTCTTTTCTTCTTGGATTCCAAGATGCCCAATCCGCTGCAAAGCTCAACGATTGTGTGCTATCCCTCCTTCAGCCGCGGGTCATATCCCCGGTCCCATTAGATCAGAAATTTCGGGGATTCTATTCCAATCTCTTTCTGGTACCAAAGAAGGACGGAGCTTTCTGCCCAGTCCTGGATCTCAAAGCACTCCATTTCTATGTGCAATAATTCAGATTCAAGATGGAATCCCTGCGATTAGTTATCCTGCCCATCAAGCCAGACGACTATCTCGCCTCCCTAGATATTCGGGACGTGTATCTTCACATCCCCATCACCACAGTTTTCTGAGATTTGCCATAGGTTCCCGGCAATTCCAGTTCACGGCCCTACCATTCGGCCTAGCTTCAGCGCCTCGGGTCTTCACCAAGGTCATGACCTGTCAGGCTGCCTTCCTTCGTCTCCAGGGAATCTTTATCCTCCCTTACCTAGACGACCTACTAATAAAAGCTGCATCTTTCGCAACAACACGTCTCTCAGTGCATGACATCCCTAACTCGATTCGGATGGATCATAAACCGGGTGAAGTCCTCCATAACTCCTTCAAAAGGCATGATCTTCCTGGGGATGTTATTCGATACAGCCATTCACAAAATCATTCTTCCCCAGCCATTCAGGCTCAGACAAGCAAAAAAACTCTCAATTCGACTTGCTATGCGCCTAGAGGGGAAGATGGTGTCATCGGTGGAGGCAGTTCCGTACGCACTTTTCCATCTATGTCCTCTCCAGATATAACATCTTCACTGTTGTGACAAATCGCAACCTCGTGGACCTTGGAGACCAAGCTATCGGCGGGCAAAACTCTGTGCCTTCCCGTCTGGACGGTGGTGACAACGGACGCCAGTCTCCAGGGATGGGAAGCGGTATGCGGTTCTCGTTAAGTCCAAGGCCTTTGGTCCAAGGAAGAAATCCACCTACCAATCAATGTCCTGGAGTTACAAGCAATATTTCTTGCTGTTTCTCACTGGACAGACTTTTTGATGGGCTAGAACATCTGCATACAGTCGGACAATTCCACGGCTTTGACATACATAAATCATCAAGGGGGCACAAGAAGCGATATGCCGATGGCAGAATCGAATTCTAACCTAGGCAGATTGTTTCATACTAGCACTATTGGCAATATACATCCCCAGAATTCTCAACACGGAGGCAGATTTCCTCAGTCAATGGACTCTCCATCCGGAGGTTTTCGAAGAGCTGACACAGAGATGGGGGACATCAGACATCGGCTTGATGACCTCTCCAAGCAATTGCAAACTTCAGATCTTTTGCGCCTAAACCAGGGTTCCTCTGGTGGTCCTCATAGATGCTCTGGTGGTACCTTGGCAAATCCACCTTGTCTACATCTTTCCACCAACGGCCATGATACCCAGAGTCCTTAAGAAGATAAGCTGGAACAAGTTCCAGTAATTTTCATCGCCCCTCGGTGGCCAAGCAGGGCTTGGTTCTCAGATCTCCTCTCAATGTCAGTCAGGGAAACGTGGTCACTCCTGCTGCGACCAGACCTGCTTTTACAAGGACCTTTTCGACATCCAAATCTTCAGCGCCTCCATTTAACAGCGTGGCGGTTGAGTCAGCCATCCTGGGAAAACGAGGGGTACTGACATCTGCTTTACCTAATATGCTGGCAGCTAGAAAGCAGTCTTCGTCTAAGGTGTATTATAGGATCTGGCAAAGATATGTGACGTGGAGCTTATCCAGATATTTCCCTCCATCCAGGTTTGTCCTATCTAGAATCCTTAGTTTCCTCCAGAAGGGGTTCGTACCCCAGTCACACCCTGGGATCAGTCGTTGGTTCTCCCTTTGAGCCTTTACGATCTATTCCCTTATCGCTCATCTCCTGGTGGAGCCCTCGTGTCTGACGATTCATTCAGACAAGGCTTCCCTCCGGCCTCATGCCTCCGGTGTTCTTGTCTTTCCATATCAATCAGGAAATCATAGTTCCAGCCTTCTTTCCGAATCCTTCCTCCTTCCAAGGAGCGCAGTTTGCATTATCTCGACGTAGTGAGAGCTCTGAGAATCAACAATGCTCGCACTGAAGGTATCCGTTTCACTCGGGCTTTGTTCATTTTACTGGCGGGGCCCCGCCGGGGGTCCAGGGCTTTCCCTCAAACCCTGGCGAGGTGGATTCGTTCTACTATTGTCCGCTGCTACTTGGCAGTTGGAGCCGTTCTTCCCCTGCGGGTTACGGCTCACTCTACTAGGGCAGTAGGAGCCTCTTGGGCGGCTCGCCATGGTGCTTCGGTGCACCAGATAAGTTGGGTGGCAACTTGGTCTTCCATACACACGTGTGATCTAATTTTATCGCCTCCAAGTTTTTGCAGAGAAGGATACAGCCTTGGGCTGCTCTATCCTGAGAACTGCGTAGGTCTAACTTCTGTTTCCCACCCTTACAATTTCGGGACTTTGGGACGTCCCCTGCGTTCCTGAGTCCCTCTAAGGCTGTAAGAGAAAAGGTTTTTTTTTTATGTTGTACTCACCTGTAAAATCCTTTTCTCTAAAGCTGTAAGGGGGACCCAGTTACTTCCCTCCCTGTTTGTTGACATGACTGTCTTTGGCTTGTTGCCTGTTATTTTTTCTTGTTGTTCTATGTTTGCTTACGCTCCCTCTTTGGGACCAATTGGAGGAGGCTTCCGGTGCTCAGAGAGATATATCTGAGGGGAGGAGCACTGGAGCCTCATTTCCTTCAAATTTTTAAAGTGTCCACTCCTGGAGAATGGTGCTTAACCCCTGCGTTCCTGTGTCCCCCTTACGGCTTTAAAAAAAGGGTTTTACAGGTGAGTACAACCTAAAAATCCCCTTTTTTGGTTTAAGGGTGGATGTTTCCCAAATGTTTTTGTGCTGTACAGTTGTGCAATGTTACTAATTTATTTTTATTTTCAGTCTTTAAACCAGAAGAACTTCGCCAGGCCCTTATGCCCACTTTAGAGGCACTTTACCGCCAGGATCCAGAATCTCTCCCTTTTCGTCAGCCTGTTGATCCTCAATTATTGGGAATCCCAGTAAGTGATTTCATTTTATAAAATTGCAGTGGTTTTGTATGTTCACAAGTCACTGTTGCATTTGTTTTTGTTCTTAATGCCTTCATTGCTTTATTCACATTTAGACTTTTTTTTTTTTTTTTTGACTGATCTGAACCTCTTTTAAGGCAAATGCTAATGGCGTTCCTGGTCCTTGGGAACAATGCTTGGCTTATGCTAGGGCTTAAATTGCAGTGTGTGTGTGTTTTGTTCTGTTTTACTTAAATTTCCAAAACTGTTATCGTCTTTTTTTTTTTTTTTTTTTCTGTCACTAGTACAAATATTTGTGTGTGGTTTTGTTATTGTTGGCACTCTTAATAGGGCCTGATTTATGGTGCACACTATACCAACAAGTTTTAAAAAAACGGAAAGTTGTAGTGCACATTGAGATTCTAGCCCTGCAGCTTACAAATGTATTTGTTAAAAAAGTGTTTTTCTTGGTTATTCATTTTAAGACTACTATAAACTTCCAGCATGGTTGATTTGTAATGAGTGTTAAACCACTTATTTTTAATTAACCTAGAATAACAATTAAAGGTCAATAGTTGTACTTGATTTTTTTGAATGCTTCTTTCTGAAACAGTCATCCTACTTGCTTAGAAAAATGTCTGCTGTTTCATGTCCAAACAGTTGAGGAAGCCATATGTGCTTATATGATATTTTCGAGAGGCATTTTCCTTTTAAATTATGAGTTTTAAAAACAGGAAAGCATTTACAGCTGCAACAGCTCAAAAGAAAAGAAATTAAACTTAGTAACTGTTTTAAAATACCTAAACTGTTAGTGTCAGAGGGTCCTGCTTCTGCCTGCTTTTTAAGCTAAAGATTGTTTTGTTTTGCTTTGCTTTTGTTATTTTTGCCATGCATCCTCACAGATCAGTAATGCACTATAACCTCTTATGATTCAGAAAAATGCCTCTGTCCTGCAGGATTACTTTGAGATTGTCAAGACCCCTATGGACCTTTCAACTATAAAGCGTAAGCTGGACACGGGACAGTACCAAGAACCCTGGCAGTATGTGGAGGATATCTGGCTGATGTTCAACAATGCATGGCTATACAACCGCAAGACTTCTCGTGTCTACAAGTATTGTTCCAAGTTGGCTGAGGTGTTTGAGCAGGAAATAGATCCAGTCATGCAAAGCTTGGGATACTGCTGTGGTAGAAAGGTGAGTTGACAGACATCTAGATGTTTATATGACTTGGCCCATAAATAAGGTATGCATGTCCAAATATAACTGGAATTCTGCTACCACTATTTATTTGATAAAAACTAGCATCAATAATATAAGAAAAATTGCAGAGCTTCATTTGCCAATAATGGGGCTGTAAGTACTACTTCTGTGGTTATTGTGACACATCTGAATAAAAACTTAGTAATTTTAATTGTGTTAATTTATGTAATAAAAATGTATTTTATTTTAACATGTCAGTTGGGTAATTTATATTTATAGCTTTATAACAATATAAATATGAATACATAGTTAGAATGTGAAATTTGCAACCTAAAAAGTGTAGAGTCTGTTACTAACACAGCAAGGAACATGATGGGTTCAGAGTTGCACAACACTTTTATACACTTACACCCCAATATGACACTTTTTTTTTTTTTATTTAAAAGTTTAATGGTGATCCTGTCTCCCAAATTGCCCCCTAGGCTGGGATCTCACTACTACTGCTACCAAACCACAATCCTTCCCCTCACGCTTATGTGCAAGCCCTACTTGCCCAAAATATGTTTAGGGGTGAGGGAAAGAGGGGGAACTGACAGGAGAGAGTCAACTGTGCTGCAGGATTTTGGTTTAAGTAGTGAAGTCTTGGCTTAAAGGGCAATTTTGGAGACAGGAGCAAGTGTTTCTTCATTAGAATTATACTTAAATATAAAGGGTCATTTTGTGGGTGTAGTGTCACTTTAAAGACCTAAGTCACATCAAGATAAAAATTTGTGAGAAGGTATTGCTGGAGAAGTTCAGCAGTATTACTTCATGCTTGGACACTTCCTGTTTTCAACCATGTGACCAGCTTGTAGTCGTGTGATCAGCCTCTGCCTGCATTAATAGGCTCCTCTTCTCAACTGTAAATTTTTTCCCCTAGGTACTTCCTGTTTTCCCCAGAATTCAGTCTTTACTGAGCATACTTCTCCCCCGGGGGGAGGGGCGGGCAGAGGTCAGGTGATGTCACTCAACCTACTGGAAGCAGGAAGTTTGAACATTCACCCCAATATCAATTCTCACAGGCTGAAGCCAGAGATGTGATTGTCTGCTCATTATAAAGGGAATACTGCAGGCTTTCATTTAATCATAACTTGTTTGGAGACCACGGTTGCCCTTCAAGGAAAGCTTTTTACTTGGGGCAGGTACACACAGGTCAACCCTGTGTACAGCTTTTGCTAGACTACTCCAATCCCACTATTTCTGCTTTTATGCTTTGTCTGTAATATCTTTGGCTACTATGCTTTTGTCCACTTGAACAATACAAAGGACTCCTGTTTTGTTCTGTTTACTAGTCTGTCTTTTCAATGTTGGGACAAATCAATGAAGGCAGATATTGCCTATTGTCAGAATAGTTCATTTATGAACTGATGGTTAATTGCTTACCTTTGGGAATTAAAACAGTACCATAGATATTTTTGGGTGGCAGCCTATTGATGATTGCGCAATTGGACACAATTACTTGTCTTGTTGCCTGATTTTTGCAAACAATTGGTAGAAAGGTATTGGTTATTTATTGATCAGCCCGATCAACCAAAATTTAAAAAAAAAAAAGTTTCTCAGACTGATCTTTGAAAGTAAAAAAATGCAACGAAATTGCACGTTTGCGTTGCAGTGTGGCCGTGCCCTAAATGTTTTTACACACACACTTTGGATAATGATTTGCCAAACAGCTGCTTTCATAGGGAGATAAAATGTCTTGTTGTCAAGTTAGAATTACTGCCTTTCTGTTATGCTTTATGGCAGAGATGCTACATATTCCTACCTTCCAATATTATTTCATCGAAGAGCATCAGCAAATAAATTTTTTTTTACCTGCCAAGTTTGTCCAAGATAATGCTGAGGAAGCCTGGCAGAAGCAGTTTTATCCTGACTTTCCTCACAGAAACCGTATTGGGGGGGTAGGAATTACTTATGCTATATCTCTGCCCCAGGTACTTTGCATGTTAATTTCTTTAACTTCATATGCACTATAGTTCTTTAAATATGTATATAAGCCCAGATAATTACTTTTATCTGGTTGTTCACTTAAGGTAGATTCATACTAACTTTTTAGTGATTTTATTTCTCCTCCGCCGTCCCCTTTCAGCTGGAGTTTTCTCCTCAGACCCTTTGCTGTTACGGGAAGCAGCTCTGCACAATACCCCGTGATGCAACCTATTACAGCTATCAGAACAGGTAAGCAACTGTTCTGTTGCAAAATGTTATACCCGCACATACATTTTTGTAAGTTATTTTAATGTATAAGTAGAATGAATACCTTAAAAATGTTTGCCATCAGCTGGTATTTAACTTTGGATCCTCTACTAGTGTCTTGCATGTCATCTCTGTTTAAGAGAGGCATTGTTTAATGTTTTCATACAATATTCAATGCACTTGAAATCATCTGGTTTGGGTCGAAATGTACTGCTTTTGCTAGTCTACTCCAATCCCACTATTTCTGCTTTTGTGCCTTGCCTTTAATTGAAAGATCTTTAGCTACTATGCTTTGTCCACTTGGACAATACAAAAGGCACCTGTATCTTCTACGTTTACTAGTCTGTGATTTGACTCGATAGAACATTTTTTTTATGTTGGGGCAAATCAGTTCAGCCCTGTGAAAAGCCGCACATTCAAGCTATACTTAACTGCATTTTTAATATTTTTTTCCTAAAGCCCTCATTTCTGATTCACCACCTCCTTTGTCCCAGAGTACTATATTAAACATTTGTAGCAGTTAATCAAACATATCTGATCTTACGCAATATGGTGCTTCAATAATTCCTGCTAGAAACACAGTAGCATCTCACACCTCTGTGGTGTTACTTTTGTGCAAGTGCCAAAGGAAATTTAATTGCAAAACTGTATTTTGGGACAAATTCTGTTGTATCAAATGAAAGGCTATTTATATTACCCATTTTCAAATTTGTCCCTTTAAAATAATTATTTCATCTTTACTAAAAGAATTATGTGGGATAGCATAAGCACTATATTCAGGTGCTTTCACAAATGGCTCATTTTCTGGAGCCAAAAGTGAAATTTCTGAACCTATGGCTTGGATTTTGTTTTTCTGCATTGTCCTTTTAGTTTAGTTTATGTGGCCCAACAGGTAGTGTTTTGTTTTACCTTCCTAACTAATCCACCTGTTAAACATGTAATTAAATATGTCTGCATGTAGTGTGTCTTAATATGTGGCTTTTCACAGTACTGTCCTATCAGGAGATGTTGCTTTGCCACTGCAGCATTAATAGCTCTTTTAGACTATTCCTCCCATTTGTTACATTACAGATTTGTCATCCTTCACGCTCTCGTTCATTTTTTAAAATCCACATAGTCCCTTTTTGTTTACATTGCTGTTTGTTTTCTTTGGAAAGACCATGGGTATAATATTCCCTATTACACTATCTTGCATTTTTTTCTTATCTGCCAATCGGCACCAGATGTTTTGGGCAAATAGGGAATGCTTCTTTCAGATAAGTGGCCAGCTGTAGCATATCCCATTTAATTCCGAGACCAAAAGGCCACCTAATGTGAGCAAAGCAGGAGGACAATATCTGTTCCCCCACCCTGGCACTCATTGTTTTATTTTAACCTTCCATTTGATTTGCTGTAATGATTTTTGCTGCTTGTGATCCCATTTGGAAAAAGAATCCTTTGCTAATCTGAGCTTTGCATTGGCTTTCTGCTTTTTGTCTCTGTCTTGTCTGGCTTCTGTTTGTCTTGCCCCATACCCGCCCTTGCTTTTTTTCTGTGTTCATTTCTTACCCTCCCTTCCCTTGCTTGTACCTGTGGTGGCTTTGATTGCAATGAAATCCAAACCAAAACAAATTCACACACAAAAACATCCAAAAACAAAATCCACCCAAAATCCAAATTATCTTGGCTCCTGACTGCTTGATGATCTGCGCACTCCCTGTGCCCCTCTCTCGACGTCCTCTGGCTGATGGCTTCCTGACTTGCGTGGCTCGGCTTTCGTTGTGTGAACACACAGTTCACCCAAATATGGCCTTCTCGCCGATAGGTACCACTTCTGTGAAAAGTGCTTCAACGAGATCCAGGGGGAGAGTGTCTCTCTTGGTGATGACCCCACCCAGCCTCAAACGTAAGTATACATTTTTTTTGTGTGTGTGTATGTATATGTGTGTGTGTGTGTGTGTGAATATATATATATAGCTGTAGAGAGCCAGAAGCGCTTTTCAATAATGACAACTCCAGATAGACAGCCGTCCAGACTTTCTTAAGTCCATATTATGTAAGAAGAGACACACCACAATTTATTGCTGATAATAGACATTCTTTATGTATCAAAACATATAATGCCCACTCACGTGACGTTTTAGGAGAAGCGCCCTCTTTGTGGACCTCGGCTTGACAAAGGGGGCGAGTCTGGTGTCT
The DNA here is from genome assembly GCA_019447015.1 of Hymenochirus boettgeri. Lineage (NCBI taxonomy): Eukaryota > Metazoa > Chordata > Amphibia > Anura > Pipidae > Hymenochirus > Hymenochirus boettgeri. The sequence continues at coordinate 212,914,583 of CM033472.1, read as the reverse complement.
CTTCTGCGTATATAATATTTATGTAAATTTTTTTAATTTTTTTTTTTACCATTGTGTTATTATATAATGTATGCTGTGCTTTCTGGACTTTTGGTTCAGTTTAATCCTCATTCTAATTATCGGTCTGTAAATTCCTGTATTTAGTGTTGTATTTTTTTTCTGCTCTTTTTTTCTACATTTTTAGTTTTTTTGCTTTGTCTATAATTTCCCACCATCTTTAGCTTTACCTGTACTACCAGTCTTTTCTTCCGGCTTGCACGCTTTTTTCCTCTTCTCTTCTGTTATATGACCTCAATTGTTTTCTGCATGGCTTTATATATTGGTTCTGTTTTGTTCTTTTATTTTTTTTATCGATAAAGATTGTAATGATGAGGCATCAGGTATGGGATGGGAAAGTCTTTACATCAACCCTTTCTTTTTCACATTTTCCTTATACTGGTCCACATATCTACCAGCAATGCATGCTTTAAGCAGAACTGGACTAATCAAAGGAGTCCAGGTAGCCATTGGGCTCAGTATTTTAATTCTGGCTACCAGCATTTTAGAGCGTTTTCCGAAGATGCATATAGAACAAGGTATTCCTTTGCTACTTAAATTGTGTGATGTACACAAAAAATTAATGTTCAGAGCGCCATGTAGTTATAACCCCCTAATCTAGCTTGTTTAATGTAGGCATGCTTAGTGGGATTTACCCAAACTGCACATAGCAGAAGAGTTAATGATAATTCGACACTAGAATGACAGCTGAAATTGAAATTGTTACAGATTGGATATCTGAATATTGGACAAATAAACAAAGACTGGTAATTATAGTTGGGAAGAATTCTAGTTTCCAGTATTGGGCAATTAAAAAACATTTCAGTGTAGATACCCTTTTAAAGGGACACTAAACTGAAAAAAATGACTATCCTTTTCTATATTTTTATTGCTGTCGGGAACTTGATCCCTTTTTGCTCTGTGATCCCCGTCTCTAGATTTCCTCATGTACTGTTCAGCTCACTACTAGTTAGTATGCATGTCTCCTCTCTATGTATTCACTGAGGCACAACTAGAGTTTAGAGCATGTGCAGTGGAGATGATCTGTGCCCCCCTACAGCCAATAGCAATAGCATTCACCCAGTGATTTTGTGTTATAGTGAAAATTAAACTGCTTTGCTATGGGAAGGTAAGCAGGATTGGGTTTATCTGCACAGAGAAACGGATAAAGCTTATTCCTTATTTTGAAGGTACAATGGAAGGCTTTTTATATAATTATTACTAGTTTGGAAGAATTTGAGAGGGAAAAAAGCAGATTTAAGATTGGTAATTAATCCTAATTACTGTGTAATTAGTTAAAAAATGATTTGCCACAGTTTACATGTAAATATGAAAGTGGGATGGCTGATGATGAAGTGAAACTTTACCAATAACTTTGGATTCACAACAGCTAGAGGTATAATCCATAGGCTTGTTTGAAAGGTATGAGAAAGCAATGACCCCTGTATTGAGGTCACTTGGATGGAGACCATAGTTACTTTAAACCCTTTATGCATGCTGATGTGGATGGTAATTTTAATATACTAATTTGCATTTATTGCTTCTTTCATGTTTTGTATAGCACCATTAGCAAGGATCAGTTCTCCAAAAGGAAAAATGACACATTGGATCCAGAACAGTAAGTAATAAACTCCAGTAATTTTACACGTCTGTTATTCTTTGTACATAGTTCCCTATATAGTATACCAATTTTTTATTCTAAATTTTTATATAAATGATAAACTCTTTAAAAAAAAAAAAAACCCTAAAGTTAATATATACTTAAAGGACAACTATACTGTAAAAATTCAGTTTTTAAAAATAAAAAGTAGCTGGGACAGGGAGTTAGGGTTGATTATTCCAACCTCCCAATATCATTTCATTTAGAAACTACAGCATATAATTTTCGTCTGCCAGGTTAGTGCCACGGCTTTCCTGTTTTAATGATAGCGCTAAAGCACACTCGGGAAGCTTAGCAGAAGCGGTTTTCTTCGTTCTGCCGTTTCTTATGTAAATGATATTGAGACATAGAAAGTACCAACCCTAGCTCCCTGTCCCAATTACTTCTTAATTTTATCGTTTTTTGAAAAAAACTTAATACGCACTAAGTAGTTCTCCTATCATTACTGGCAGGTGGACCTATAATTCACAGGAGGTTCAATACCTCCCTGTGTACAAAAGAACTTACCTAATGCAGCTACATGCTTACCTGCTGGCGCCTTGCTCACTGCTTCTAACAACTGATCATTGGGCTTTGTCATTGTCCCTCCTTTCTTCTGTTCACTTATATTGGAAGATAGGTGGGATTTCAGGACAGCCCACCAATCGTCTTTTTTTTTTTTTTTTTAATTAGACGTGCATGGTGCTGGCAGGAATGCTCTGTATAAGAAATGTGAATTATTTTTGTTCTTTAAAAAGCATAAAAATGTTTAAAACGAATGTTAGCTTTTGGACTGAAATATCCATATTTATTTGTAGGAGCCAGCGGGTTAAATGCTGTAGTTTTCCTGGGGCAACTGTGGATATTAGTGTGTTGTGCTCAATAAAATAGAACTGTGGGAAACAAAGGTTAAATACAGTCCTGGTGACCGATAACTTTTCCATTTTAGATATGTGGAATGCTTGGAGTGTGGTAGGAAAATGCACCAGATCTGTGTGCTTCATAACGAGATCATCTGGCCTTCAGGGTGAGTTTATTTCCATGTTAACCATGTTGCATTTACATGGCAAGTTTTATAAAATGCTTAAATCAAGGTTAGAGCTAAAAATCCCTAAGCAAGCAAACCAATAATCTTGATTACATTTTTTCACTTACTAGGACCATGATAATTTAATGAAAATAGTAAATAGTTTATTAATCATTTTTTAAATACACAAGCAACTGTGTTAAAAATCTATTCCTTGTTTTTCCCCCCATTGAATTACCCAGGAAGAGGACCTAAACTGCTAGGTCTACATCCCGGGGTTAGCAAAGTTGTGCTTCCCAGGTCCGGTTCAGCACACACCGCCTCCCAACTATGTCTGGGGCCTGCTGTATGGGAAGATGCACTCTGCAAGAAGTGCATCTTTCCATTAGCCTAGTCCGGACTCAGGAAGGGGACAAGGCAGGGCCAGACTCGGTAAGGGCAACTTTATTAATTTAATAAAAGACAACTATAACGTTTAAACCTTGAGTTGTCTTTTAAGCATAACCGGCAAATGTTGAAAATAAATGTTAAATGCAAACTATATTTACTTTCCAATCATATTTTAATTGATCTTAATTATCTAAATATATTGTACATTGGTTTAGGCTAAAAATGTCATTTGACCTTTTTTCTGTCTAGTTTTGTTTGTGAAGGCTGTCTTAAGAAAACTGGTCGAAATAGGAAAGAAAACAAGTTTTCTGCTAAACGTAAGTAGAGCATTTTTTTCTGTTTTGAGCATGGGACAAATTTCTTAACTATCGGAAAAAGAATGCTTTGATTGAGCAATTTTTTATTTAATCCCAGGACTACCAACTACAAGGCTGGGCACTTTTTTGGAAAATAGAGTAAATGAGTTCCTAAGACGACAGAATAATCCTGAAGCTGGAGAGGTTATTGTTCGAGTTGTTCATGCATCTGACAAAACCGTGGAGGTGAAACCGGGCATGAAAGCAAAGTAAGCAGTTTTTGTAGATTTCTGAACTCGATTTGTGTTTGGAAGTAAAGGTTTCCTACATTTTTAGTTGCATAAGTGAAATTTATTTCTAAATGTCATAACTAATCTGCAAATTTTCTTTTACATTAAAAATGTTTTTGAACATTTTCTGCGCTTTCCTAATGTTAAACCTAAACATAACACTAGTACTCCTTCTAATACACTTATTGTTATTGGCTTACATCTTTCACTGGTTTCCTTAGCGTTGTTACTGGTAGAAAGAGCTTTGAGATATTGGGAGTTTATAGTATGCATTGTAATGTAAAGGAGGGCTGTTATTAATGTACTTTTTGTCCTTGAGGGGGAACTGTAGTCCAAAAATGACTTAAGGTAAATTGACAGGAATTGCTTTTTTGAGTATTTTTTGCAATTTACTTTATTTTTTACATAGTTTTGAGAATATTTACATTTTTGTGTGATATGGTATCTGCATCACCAGATGCCCTGCGCTTCCTGCTCTGAAACCAAGTGACAATCCCTGTCTCCACCTTCCCTTGCAAGCCCTCCCTGACCCCTTCCCTTGCAGCAAGCAAAGCCCCTCCCACTCATGGGCCCCTTTCCTTGCAGCCCCCCTTGGCCCTTTCATTTGCAATCTTATTTGATCCCACCCAATCACGGGTGACGTGTCCCCTCCCCCACTTGTACCTCGGGTTCCACACCTCCCCCCTATCCTATGAAAACAGCCATAACAGACAGTGTCAAAATCATCTACATTCTGTCTGGCTCTACATGAAATGGACGTTTTCAGTTTTCTGTAGGGGGTATGGGTCTGAGGTGCAAGTGTGAGGGGGTGCCACGACGGTTGTCTCCCACCCCTTAACTTTCTGATCAGAGATTTGCACATATCTTGGGCTGTACAGCACATAGAGAGGCTCATTTTAAATGTAAGAACCTGTGCTTTCATTTAAAATCAACTTGTTTGGAGACCACAGTTCCCCTATAAAGAGGAACTGTGGTGTCCTTTAATAAAAAGGGCACACTCCTACCTTTTAAAATGACTCCAGGATCATGCTTCTAGCTGCAGTCTATCCAAAGTTACAGCAGTATAAATGGTGGTTTATAAGGAAAATGCTCGGAACTGCACTTTTCCCTCAGCCGCAGCTGACTCCCCTATACTTTTAATTATCGATGCCAAGGGAAATTTTCAGGCATTTCCAAATGATCGCGTGGCAGACGGTGAACATTCACTGGCCTCACGATTGTTCGGAAATGCGCTACACACACTGATAAAGGCCCGATAGCGTTGGATTCAGCGATGCATAAGGTGTCCATAGGTAGAGGAATGGTTGCAGGTCTAGCTTCAGAAAAGATCGATTTTTGGGTGTGGGGCTTATGTTTTGGGTTATAACAGATGGCTGTTACAGAAACAGAGAAGCTGGAGACATTTGCATGGAGACCAGTTACCCTTTAAAATAATATGCTGTTAGGTTACTTCCAGTAATTTCTGAACATTTTAAATAACTTGGAAATGGGATTCCCTGGCTTTGAAGTTGCAGAGCTGTAGGGTATTTTTCTTAATGCATGGCATTTGTCTCCTGTGTTGTAAAAAAACAGATGCTGCACAATATTATACCACTGTGATGTATATTAGGGTGATATTCAATGACACTGCCTTTGGGTGTTCCTATTTATGCTATGGCACCTAATGCAAAGCTGAATTTCATGTTAAATGCATGACTTTGATGAGCTTTTCCCATACTTCTGTAATAATGCTATGTGTCAGCAATGTGTTTTCCCTAAAAAAATATTCTGCACTGGTTTCTGTAGGTGACCAATTGTTTGTGTTTTACTCTTTAAGATTTTTCACTGTACAGTGTTGTGTTCCAAGAGTGATTCCTATTTATCGATTGTGATCAACAGGTTTGTGGATACAGGAGAAATGGCAGAATCCTTCCCATATCGAACAAAAGCCTTATTTGCATTTGAAGAGGTAGATGGAGTTGAATTGTGTTTTTTTGGAATGCATGTACAAGAATATGGCTCTGACTGTCCCCAACCAAACCAAAGGTAAGCCTCTTCCTTTTTCTCTCCAGTAATCTGACCATATTTTCTGTTAGTAATTCTCCTGTTTGTTTTTTAGGCGGGTTTATATTTCTTATCTAGACAGTGTGCACTTCTTCCGTCCGAAAAGTTTAAGAACAGCTGTGTATCACGAAATTCTTATTGGCTATTTGGAGTATGTTAAGAGACTAGGGTAAGTGTTTAAGAAAAGGTTTTTTGTTTTTTTTTGTTTGTTTTTTTTTTTACATTCCATTAATCCTTGCTGAATTCAATTTTCCTTCAAAAACTATTCATATTGTATTTAGCATTAAAGGGCATGGCCACCCGATTTAATAATTTTTGTTATATAGTAGGGCTCCCTCCCCAAGCCCCAACCGCTATAATAGATTTTTCAGAGACTCCCCCGAACTCTACTTATCTTACCTCTTTCCTCCGGTGTACTGTCCCGGCCCTCTGCTTGCATGAAACTGCAAGCAGGGGGCCAGACAGGCAGCCACGCCCCTGAACGGCTGAGAGGCAGACAATCACGGATGCGGCTGCCGGCTGCACAGAATGCCGGGGGAGAGAGGTAAGGTAAGTAGAGTTCGGGTGAGTCTCTGGGAAATCTATTATAGGGTTGGGGCTAGGGGAGGAGAGCTACTATATAACAAAGGGAATTTACACTACGGGGAGGGAGAGCAAACGGGTGGGAGGGGGGGGGGGGGCTGCAGTGCGCATGGGAAAATTCTCCCAGAGGAGAGACATGAGGAAGTGTCCAATATGGACTCTGCTAGGCTCCTGGTGGCCATTTTTTAGGACTTTGGAGGGACATTACAGGACAGCCATTTGGAGCTGGGATGTAAAGTAATGATTTTTATGCACTACAGAGTGGGTGAAATTATAGTTTTGGGAGTGGATATGCCCTTTAAATTGCCTGTTTATTTCATGTAATACATTTCATTGGCTCCTTCCATTTTTTTACCAATGTAATTCAAATAATATCATTAATACTTTAATGTGATACAATCCCATCAGGAATGTTGCATTTATTAATAGTACACTGCACACAAGTTTTAAATGGTATTACCAGATCTTTAAAGTGTTCCAGTCCTGCAGTGCCATTGAACATCACCTAAATTGACATTTCCTGAAGTCTTACCTCCTGTTTTTAAATGAAAATCTACCCGCAATGACGCATCTGCACTTCCTCTGACAGGTCCCAACTATAGAAAATAACCCAATTTTCATATTTAAAGGAATCAAACCAATTTCTACGACATTAAAATCTATCTTGAAATGCACTTGACATTACTTGTAACTTTTGATATTATCCTACTCACACCAGTAAATGTATCCTATAATGACTTGCTAAAGGTTATGTTTGTTTTTCACCTCTCAAAACCATTTACTTAAGTAGTAGTCTGTGGGATTTTGCCTTATGACATCACTGAAGGCAAGGTAGTAAGGTTTTTTTTTTGTGTGTGTGTTTTATGTACAGGTATACAGCAGGACATATATGGGCCTGTCCTCCCAGTGAAGGAGATGACTATATTTTTCATTGTCACCCAATGGATCAAAAGATCCCAAAGCCCAAACGTCTTCAGGAATGGTACAAGAAGATGTTGGACAAGTCTATGTCTGAGCGCATTATACATGATTATAAGGTTAGTGTTTTTATATGCTAGAGCAAGAATTTAAAATTACATTGCATTGTAAGTATAATGAAACTGTATATATACTGAAACTGAAAAGACAAAGGTAGAACCTTTTAGTCGACTGCTGCACATGTTTTTAAACCTCATTCTTTTTATTTCATCTGAGGTTATGATTTATTAACTGTACATACTATAACATGTTTTACAGGACATCTTTAAACAAGCAACTGAGGACCGACTGACAAGTGCCAAGGAGCTACCATACTTTGAAGGTGATTTCTGGCCTAATGTTCTGGAGGAGAGCATTAAAGAATTGGAACAGGAGGAGGAAGAAAGAAAGAGAGAAGAAAATACAAGCAATGAAAGTATTGAGGTATATATATACTATTGCATAGCAGCAGAAAAGCATAAATGTTGAGCAAAATAAGAACTTGAACCTTTTTGAGGGTTTTATGTTTTTGTGATCTTTTTTCCTTCAATAATGCTATCATTTGACCACTACAGTGTAGTGATTCTGGGAAGTGGCACACGCGAATGGAATTAACTGCGAAGATGTTTCCACATGTGCAAATGACAAACCTGTTTTTCCACTTTATTGTACTTATTTTTTTAAAAAATACTATCCAACCATTCAAGAATTAATGTACATGAAGGCGTAAATGAGTAAGATTTAAAATCTTAATGGTGAATTAGTGTTTTAAGCCTGAAAAATTTTAATTATTTGCTTTCAAGGTTGGGAAAGGAGATAGCAAGAATGCAAAAAAGAAAAACAACAAGAAGACTAGTAAAAACAAGAGCAGCCTAAGCCGGGGTAGTAAGAAAAAACCGGGTATGCCAAACGTGTCCAATGACTTGTCACAGAAATTGTATGCCACAATGGAGAAGCATAAAGAGGTGGGTTTTTATGTGTATAATGGAAGGAGCATGGCTAAATCTATGGTCAGTGTAAATTGGGCACACTGGAAGCATAGCGAAAGTTTTTAAAGTAAAAGTCCAGAAATATCTTATTGCCCCAGGGAAAACAGAGTCAAGGGCAAAACCACAATGGATCACTGTCAGTGGCTATTACATTACGGTTATTAGAACAAGAAAAAACATTTTTTTCTTAAAGCACATATGTTAAACGTCCTTTGTAAGACTTGTAAGAACAGATGAGAAAATGTTGTAAAAATGGAAAGGTGTATTAGTGTGCTGAACTTTTTTTAGTATGTATGTAGCAGATTGTAAGCAAGTATTTGCTTTGTGTTTTTAATATAATTGCTGAATTAGGATTAAAAACAAATGGGTTTATAGGAAGATTTTATAAAAATTAACTATCTTTCTGGCAAGGCAAAACAAAGGATTAGAGCCTGTTACTGTTGTATGTTATGGACAAATATCTACATTGAATCATTGCAGGGATCCGCTGATTAAATATTTAATATCTTTTTTTTTTTTTTTTTTTTTTTCTACCCAGTATACAATATTTCCTTTACAATCTTTATAAAACGTATTTCTGTAAAGGGATCACTTGAACACTGAAGCCAAATTTGAATCAGTGACTTCACGGGTGTGCTTTTTAGAATGAGCATTGTTTGAAACATCATGTCAAGATTTTTTTTTTTTTTTTTTAAATCTATGAAAAGTATTTTCTTTTTTGTCTGTGTAAAACCATTCTTCTCAACTCCTATATTAACACAGTAGTTGATTTTGATAAAGCTGTGTGGGAAGCCTCAAACTAAGTGTATGTTTGAAGACAATTTTATACTTTTTTATTTTTTTGTGTGTGATCCTTTTGCTTCCTATGATATGGAACATGTTTTCAATTTTGTATTTCTAATATCTTGCCTCTTTGTCAGGTATTTTTTGTCATCCGTCTCATTGCGGGTCCAGCAGCCAATTCCCTTCCTCCAATTGTAGAGCCAGACCCTCTAATTCCATGTGATCTTATGGATGGACGAGATGCCTTCCTCACACTTGCAAGGGATAAACACTTGGAGTTTTCATCTCTACGTAGAGCAAAGTGGTCCACAATGTGCATGTTAGTGGAGCTCCATACCCAAAGCCAGGATCGCTTTGTCTATACCTGCAATGAGTGCAAACACCACGTGGAAACTCGTTGGCACTGCACGGTTTGTGAGGTAAAACTCATATTTTGAATCCACACATTTCTGAATTTTGTGTAGTTTTTAAAGTTAGAAATATGCTTGTGTGATTGAGCTTTTCTTAGCTTCTGTCATGACTTGGATTATGGATTATTTTGCAATTTTTGTTTAGTCAACAATTGTGCCCTATTTAGAGCAAAAGTTCCAAATCCCTCTTTCATTTTCTTATAAAATTTAGAGACTAAAGCAACAATCCAAGCTGCTGAATCAGTGCTTTATCTGCTGTAATTGGCAAGTGTAGCAGTTGTTCTCCTTTAATTTAGTAAGCTAATCATAGCAATAAGAATCCCATGTTAGTTTTGTAGATAAAAAATTTAGAATATGGAAATATTGAAAACTATTCTTTATTTGTGATAATTATCACTATTTGACCAATCCCACAACTATTTAAAAAATAGTTTTCAAGAAAACATTTAAAGTGGCAATTTTACAATAAATTAGTTTCTGGGAATCATTAATTTATTTTTTTTTCTGGAAAATATTCTTTGCATATCAATGTTTTATCTTCTGTTTAACACTGGTTAAGGCTACTGTTACTTGAATGGCACAAGTCTTTTCATTGCATTTTTATTTTCTGAGCAGTTCCAGATGTTTTGGTGTCGGCAAAATGCTACTTAAAGCACTTTGCTAATGGTGGATGCTGGCGGACTGCTTGGCAACCGCAGGCAATCTGTGTGCTATTTGCGTGCAAATTGTTTAACACTTATTTGTTGATTATAGAGAAAATTAAGTAATTGCCTAATAGATGAAAGGTGCACTGAATTATCATTGTAAAATGTATCTTATTTTAGAGTTTTAACAACATGAAAGTCCTAATTAAACCTAGTGCATGCAGAAACAAAATAGTTTAGACAAATTAAATATAAGATTAGGCTATAAAGAAATGGAAATATACTTCTGGTCCTTATACTATTTTTTTTTTTCCCACTTTCTAGGATTACGATTTGTGCATCACCTGCTACAACACAAAGACCCATGAGCACAAAATGGAAAAACTTGGTCTTGGTTTGGATGATGAGAGCAACAACCAACAAGCAGCTGCTACCCAGAGCCCAGGAGATTCCCGCCGCCTGAGTATACAGCGTTGCATCCAGTCTCTTGTACATGCTTGCCAGTGTCGCAATGCAAACTGCTCTCTTCCATCTTGTCAGAAAATGAAGAGAGTTGTTCAACACACCAAGGGTTGCAAGCGGAAAACGAATGGAGGCTGTCCAATCTGCAAACAGCTTATTGCCCTATGCTGCTACCATGCCAAACACTGCCAAGAAAACAAATGCCCTGTGCCCTTCTGTCTTAATATCAAGCAAAAGCTGCGTCAACAACAGCTGCAACATAGGTTGCAACAGGCACAAATGTTGCGAAGGCGAATGGCCAGTATGCAAAGGACTGGAGGAGTCTGCCCTCAACAAGGCCTGCCCTCTCCAAATTCAGCAGGCCCTGCCACCCCAACAGGCCAGCAGCCTCCCACACCACAGACTCCCCAACCACAGCCCCAAGCTGCAGCTCAACCTCAGCCACCTCCACCAAACAGCATGCCACCGTACAGCATGCAAAGAGCTGAGGCTCAAAGAGGCATGTCACAGGGCAAGGCAGCTGGTCAGTTGACACCTCCAACAACCCCCCAGACTGGACCAGTCCAACAGCAGGTTCAAGGTCCACCACCAGCTGCAGTGGAGATGGCAATGCAAATCCAACGGGCTGCAAAGGCACAGGCTCAGATTTTTCCTCGACCCATGATGAACCCACATCAGATGCAACCCATGAATCCAATGCAACCCATAGGTATGAACTCACAACAAGGTCCCAGAGGTCCAGTTCACATGGATTCTGCAATAGGTCCAACTGGAATACAACAACCTCAGCAGCCACCGCCTCAGCCACAACCACAGCCACCGTGGGTGCAGGGTGGACTGCCCCAGCCAATGCAACCTGGCATGCAGAGGTCTCCTATTATGCCTGTGCAGCAACAAGGGCAGCCTATGAACATGAATCCTCAGCCTGGCATAGGACAGGTGCCTGGAAGCCAAGCAAAACAAGGCTCATTGCCACAAGCTGCTTTGCAGAACCTCCTTCGCACTTTGCGTTCTCCCAGTTCTCCCATGCAACAACAACAGGTTTTGAACATCTTGCACTCAAACCCACAGCTTCTGGCTGCCTTTATCAAGCAAAGAGCAGCTAAATATGCCAGTAGTCAGAACCCACAAGGAGCTAGTGGTGTACCTGGGTTGCCAACACAGGGTGGTCTCCCACAGGTTGTTCATTCTAGTCCTGGTATGCAAGGCATGAACCCTATGCAGGCACTCGGTCCACGCCCTGGAATGCCACAACAGCCTCAAGCATCACAACAGCAGGCTCCCCAGCAGTCCACTCTCTCTCAGCAGGGTGTGACTGGAATAAACACACAAGGCCAGCCAGTAAATCTTAATCATCCTGGGCTTGCACCCCATTTTCGTGAAATGTTGATCAGGAGGCAACAAATGATGCAACAACAGCAGCAGCAGCAACAACAACAACAACAACAACAACAACAACAGCAGCAGCAGCAGCAGCAAGGTGCTGGCCCCGGAATGGTTAATCATAGCCAGTTCCAACAACACCAAGTCATGACTGGTTATTCACAACAACAACAGCAGCAACAGCGGATCCAACACCACATGCAGATGCAGCAAGGCAGCATGGGACAAATGAATCCAATGCCACAAGGAATGTCAGGTGATACAGGAAATGGTTTGCAAACATTTCCACAACGCCTCCTCCACCAGCAGATGGGATCTCCAGCACAGCAGAATCCAATGAGCCCACAGCAGCACATGTTGCCAGGCCCTGCCCAGTCACCTCATTTGCAGGGACAACAGATCCCTCCTTCACTTAGTAACCAAGTGCGTTCTCCCCAGCCTGTACCCTCTCCACGCCCCCAGTCACAACCCCCACACTCTAGCCCTTCCCCTCGTATGCAGCCCCAGCCATCTCCCCACCACGTGTCTCCTCAGACCAGCTCTCCCCACCCAGGATTGGTGGGGGCTGGGCAAGGGAACCCTATGGATCAAGGACACTATGGAAGCCCAGATCCTACTGCTATGCTGTCTCAGATGGCTGGTCTCCATGGAGGTGGAGTGCCAGACCTTGGCCTCGGTTCAGACAACTCGGACCTTAACCCCACCCTCTCACAGAGTACATTAGATATCCATTAGAAAAGTTTGGAGGGTGGGATACATTTGACTTAACCGCCCTTCTTTCTTTGGACTTGAGTACGTATAATTCTGAAAAATAAACTTATTTTCAGCTCATATTGACTTTTTATACTAAAGAACAGCTGTGTTTTTTGGGGTGGGAAGGGAGTTGGGGAATTAAGGTTATTTTCAGTTTTGTTTTTTCAATTTTTTTTTTTAAGTTCTCCAGAGCTGCTGTGCTCAGAACTATAAATCTGCAGAACATGGGGAGGGCAGATATTAATATTATTATTGTTATTATTGCAAAGAATCTATTTTCAGTGGCTGGGCCCATAAAACAGCCTCCTGATCTCTTCCTGTTAATATGCACAGTGCATTCCCTTGCTCCTAACCCCTTATGTCCAAATACACTTAACATGACTTTGTTTTAATGTTATGTATTTTTTTTTCTTTTTTAAATTAATGAAAATGTATAATATTGACTGCTTTTATTTACTGTCAAACGGTTTCTGTATAGGCAAAATATTTGTGTTCCATCCACTTTCTGTCTATGAGCCACATTGTTGTAAACCTTTTTCACTCTCCCTAAACTACACTCAACACAGGGTACCCCCAATCCTGTGAGCTGTGATCATAGCCATAAGGTATATATATATTTTTGCTTCCTTTAAAATGTCAGCTTGAATCACAGCTGGAAAGGGCTCTTAAGGTCCGTTGCCCTAATTTTGGGCATGAATGGGTTATTTTGTTGAGAAGGGGGCAGTTGTGCTCCAAATACAGAGGTTTTCAGAGGATGGTTTAATCTTGCTTTAAAACAGAAGATATATATACGTGATATATAAATATAAATATAAATCTATATATAAATAAGAAAAATAACCCCTTCTGTCCCCAACCTTGCTTTTCTGTGCTAAAACCTTTTGGTTATATAGCAAGAAAACAAAACAATGTAAATTTTTTTACCCTTTGGCCACTTTATACCCATGGAAGAACCCCTAAAATGTTCTGTTTAGCCAAGTATTTGCAACATTAATGGTGTTATTTCTACACATTTGAGAGGGGCTAAAGAGAGAGATTGTTTATTTTGCTATATCACAGGACCAGCCAGATCAAATATTCTCTATTTAATGGATTGTAGAATCTGGAGGGTTATATAGTGAACTTCATCTTTTATTTTTTCCACTTTTACTGTAATATCTGTAGGAACGGACTGGCAAATACTATGCTTATGCCAGACATCGCCACCATGCTGGTAATGACTTTTTTTACGTTCTTACCTGTCTCCTTCGAAACACTTGAAATGGGAATCAGGAAATTGATCATTTGCTATCTCCTCCCCTCAACAGTGTGGTGTGAACGGTGTAAATCATGCAATGAACATGGGGTCTCCTAAATATGAACTTTAAATCACTGTACAAATTGTTGCAATTCATTTCTTATTACTTATTGTTAAATAAACTGTGTGAGACAGATGAAGTTGTCTGCACGGATCAACTTTTTTAATTCAAAATTTTATAATTAACCTGCATTAAGCAGATATTGTAAGATAAAGAAAAATAAAAGGGGTTTGCAAACATGGTAAAACACATTCAAAATGTATTACTTCTGTGAAAGCAAATTTATAGAAGGATTCTGGCGCGTTTGTGCATGCGATTTTGCTATTTTGTATTATGGAAATGCATGCCATTGCGCAAAACAAATTAATGCGAAACGGATGCGCAATTGCATAGGAAATCGCAGGAATTTTTGTGTTTCCACGATTTACATTCTAACCACAGACGCGTGCACAAACGTGTGAAAAAACTTGTTAGTGTGGCCTAGCTCTAAGAACATTTAGGTATAAACTTTAAAATGGGCATGATAGGCCACATTTTTGAAGACCACATGCCATAGCTGCACAAACCTATTAATCCGTGCAGGCATGTGCTGTGAGTTTACAAAAAGAAAAAAAATCTATTGTGATAAAAGATGGCATGTTAATTTAAAATTTTGCTCTGAGTAAAAATGTGTTTTCATTATTGTGCTTTTATTTTGTAATTTTAAGACATATTTTAAAATTGTGCGTCTGAGAGTCACTGAGAGAATTACCCAGCACTCTGGGTTAATTTCACCCAACATAAGTATTAAAGGAGAACTAAACACAAATTTTTACACTCCAGAATCTGATCGTATACCTTCTAAAAACACCAATAAACTGTAAAATAGCGATACAGTAAATAGCATTAAAGTAAATGTAACCACTTGAAGAACTGGATAAAATAACTGTGTACAATGACTGGCCACACCCCTGATCTCGGTCATATGCTCCCTTTTCTATTCTGTCTTGTAAAAGGATTGGTTAAAGGCTACTAGTGGGTGTGTCCAACTGTACCAATTGTAACAGGTTCCTGCAGTATCTTAGGACTGACCATGTGTAAAGAACATAATGGTCAATGACCACACTGTGCGATGCTGGAACACTGGGAAATAAGACACAAACCTCATGTTAGAAAGTTACATTTCATAACAACCATATGAGACACTGATTACTGCTTTTATAACATGAAGATCTGCCTTCTAATTCAATGTTGTTCTGATACTTTACTTTTCCTTTAAAAGGCTGCTGCAGAAGTGTCTATTGCAAGATGCAGCTACCGCAAGCTAGGGGTTAAAGTTAAACAGATTATCATTACCCTTTGCAAGCCGCTGCGACTCTGGGTAAATACAGGCAACAGTCTAGTACAATACCCTCTGATCAGTTGTATCTATTCAGTGTTGATTACTTCTGCAATACATGTGACTGTAACAACCAGTTTAATCATTGGTAATTATGGCTGACAGATGTCCATTAGTCTGAATTTTGTGTCTAGCCCACAAACTAGGAGGAGATAGTGTCCAAATATAGGAAGAATAAAAAAAACTTGTTTCAAGCAAAATTAATTGGTATAGTAGAAAGGAATATGGATTACATCGTTTTTACTGTTCTGACAATGGGATGTTTTTAGTCTCTGAAAAATCCTGAACTATGCATAATTAGAGCTGATTTCCCTACAATGCTACTAAAAATTATTTGTAACAGGCACCTTTCTCAAGCCAAACATTAACAGTTATTGCACTTGGCATAGCCGGTTTGTTTTATTTATTACTGGCCTGATTTTAGCTGTTGTTAGGCTACAACAACAGCTGAAGAAGAAAATGTTTGTTTATAATTTGTAAATGAAGCCCATATGTATCAAATTTCAAAGACATAATTTACAATATTGGCAGGTACAACGTTAGCTGAAGTATTAATTTTGAGGCCAAAAATTAGAGGTAGGAATCTAAGGCACATATAAAAAAAAAAAACTGTTGATTCTTCAGTAGTTGAAATTTCCAAATGCACTGCCTTAACTATAGATGATGATTAAGCTTTATGACACTCTAGTGTTAGGGTCTTTGTTTAAAGGATACTATCTGTGGTTAGAAAAATGTTTGGATGATGACAGATCGTTTCACAATCTTAATCTAAACACTTTAGCTACAGATTTCAATTTGGAATCTTCAGCAAATTTTGCAAAGGCTTTTGATTAGTCACCTATGGGGAACTAATGTATAAGCAAAGGTCTGTTGGTCTGGGGAGGCACATTTGCACATGGATAGAAAATTGGTTAATGAATAGGATGCAGAGAGTAGTTGGTAATGGAAAAATTACAAGCTGATCAGAGTAAACTGTAGCTACTATAAAGTATAGTGCAGGTGCTAGTCTATATAAATACTAGGAAATGAAAAAGGTATAGACTGCAACACTGTCTTATGAGAATATGTAAAACCATCCTTTGAGCAATAATTAATAGGGACCTCCTAAAAACACAAGAAAGATTCTCCTATACAGAGTAAAGGTGCCCATACATCTATAAGATTTTACTTACCCGACCGAGCGCTCACGCGATGTTCATCGATGCTGCCAGAACCACTTCTCCCGATCTTGCATTCGGCCGACATGCGATCGCAAAATCCCATTCATTTTGCGATCGCAAAATCCCATTCATTTTGCGATCGCATGTCGGTCGAATGTCAGTTCGGGAGAAGCGGTTCCGGCAGGATCGAAGGAACATCGGGTGAGCGCTCGGTCGGGTAAGTAAAATCTTATAGATGTATGGGCACCTTTAGACTGCATATCAACATTATTAAGGTAACGAACACATGATATTCAGAAGGGTCAACTGAACAATCTTAATGTATAGTAAAGTATATATAGATACCAGTCTGGAAGGAGAATAATTCAGCTGGGGGGGGCATCCACACCGGACGCTTTTCGCACCTGACGCCAGTGCGAAGGAGCTTCCTCAGTGTGATGTGCAATGGCCGCTTAACTGTTTAAAAACCTGCCAAAGTCCCTCCCCTAAGTGATTTTTTGATGTCATCAAAATACGCTACTCACGTAGCAATCACCAATGTTCGGGTACGTGATTGCTTCATATGTGACTATAGCTGTGTTTCTCTTCTCGCGATACTACACATTGAATAGGGGAAGTCTTGGTTAATATAGAAGCATATAATACAACAAGGATCGTGAACAGACAGGTAAGTATCTTGCAATTACATACAAATCAGTATCTTATCAACTCTATATAATGATACAGGAGTCAGTTAATTCATATGTCTCAAATAACGGAAACTCATATCATACTTACGAGAGTTTCTTTTCTTGGCCATCTCCTCAGGCAGCATACAATGGGTTAACTTCCCTGCCAGCTGGGACAGAAGAAAATAGACACTCCTCCAAACTTATAAGTAGTCTCCACCCCCAGCTACCATTAGTCTATTTACAAAGCAAGAAAAGGAGTAACTGAAGAAAGGGGTGGGATTGCTGCCTGAGGAGATGGGCAGGAAAAGAAACTTGGTAAGTATGATATGAGTTTCCGTTTTCCGGGCCATCCTCAGGCAGGACAAAATGGGTTGTACCCAAGCAATAAAATATGAGAGGGAAAAATTTTATGAACAAAAATATGCTAATAATGAAAAAAATTTATTAATAGCCCTAGTCACAGATTGGACAACTCTGCAACCAAAACATGCCTGACAAGCCATCCTCAAGTCTAACCTATAATGTTTTATAAAGGTAGAAGAGGTGGACCAATTTGCTGCTCTGCATAACTCCTCTGTAGTCGCCCCCTCTTCTGCTGCCCAGGAAGCTGCTAAACTTCTGGTTGAGTGTGCCCGAATCCTCTGGGGAGGCACCCTGCCTTGTGCCAAGTAAGCTTTTTGGATAGCTATGATTATCCACCTTCTTGGGGTAACTGTAGTCGATGTTTCACCTTTCCTTTGCCCAAAAGGAATAACAAATAGCCTGTCTCCCCTCCTAAAGGCGGCTGTCTGTTCCACATATTTTCTTAGACATTTTATGACATCCAACACAACCATCTGCGGGTCTTTCTGCAATTCATCATCTATTATAGCAGGCAAATGAAGAGGTTGATTAACATGGTGGACACCACGTTGGGTAGGAATTCCATAATTTGATATAAGGTGGCTCCATTAGGATTAAAATTTAAGTAAGGAGCTTCAACCAATAAGGCCTGGAGTTCCGATACTCTTCTACCAGAGGTAAGAGCAACTAACAGTAAGGTTTTCATGGTCAAGTCCCAAAGTGAGATGGATTCTAAGGGCTCAAACAGAGGGAGTAAGCGCCTTTAACACCAAAGGTAAATCCCATTGAGGGAGAATAGATCTTAGAGGTCTTAATCTAAGAACTCCCTGAAGGAATTTCCTTACCAAGGGTTCCTTGAAGAGAGATCTGGATATTACTGCTGATATAGCGGACACTTGTTACTTCAGAGTATTAAGAGACAGCCCTCTGTCTAGGCCTGACTGCAGAAACTCCAACAATTGAGGAATGGAGAATTGAGTAGGACATACCGTTTGAGACTGAGCCCATTTCATCAGTGTCCCATATTTTAGAATATCAGAAGTAGACTGTTTTCTTGAGCTTAACAAGGTATGTATAACTTGATTAGAACACCCTAGTCTAATCAACCCTGACCTTTCAAGACCCAAGCTGCCAAGTTCAAACTGGCTGGATTCAGATGGAGAATCGGTCCCTGGGTCAGGAGATCGTGTTTAATGAGAAGTTGGATGGGTTTCCTGACTGACATATCTTTCAAAATCGGGTACCATGACCTCCTCGGCCAATCTGGGATTTTTGCTATAATTTCCATCCTGGAACTCCTGATCTTCCTCAAAATGTAAACCCTCAGGTTTTTCCAATTCTGGCTCATAGCATCTATCGCCTCTGCCTGGGGATTGAGATATCTGGAAAAGAATCTGGCTGTTTTGCTGTTGGTGCTCGTTGCCATCAAATCTATCTCTGGTATCCAGACTAGTTGAGTGATATTCTTGAATGTTTGTGCATTAAGGGACCATTCTCCACTGTTCAGAGGAGATCTTGGCAGGATATCCGCTTGGAGGTTGTCTTTCCCTGGAATATATAGAGCTGAAATTGCTAATAGATTGTTCTGAGCAAATTCCATTATCGGTTGCAGTTCCTGCATCATCTTCCTGCTCTTTGTGCCCCTGTTTCCTTATGTATATTGCAGCTGCCTGATTGTATGTTCTTATACAGATTGCTGTTCCCACAATCTAATGATGAAAAACTTGAAGGGCATGACTTATGGCTTTCAGCTCCAAAACTCCGGATGAAAGGTTGGATAGATTCTTCTCCCATCTCCCCTGGGCCAAGGGGTTTATCATCAGAGCTCCCCATCCTAGGCCTGATGCATCTGTGTAAATTTCCAGAAAGAACTGAGGAGTTAGAAATATTTTTGTCAATAGGTTGTGAGAACTGTTGTCCGATTTGGCTAATAGGAATCTCTGGAGTGACCTCATGTTCCACACTGCCCATTGCACTAGACCTATAGTTGCTGAAGCGCTGCCTAAGAAACTCATCAGTTGTTTTATTGAGGCATAACTCTGACTTAGTAAATGCCGAGCTTGACTGGAGATCTTTTCTATTCTGTTGGTAGGTAGACATACAAGGTTCAGAACCGTATCTATAGTGGCGCCCAGATACACTAATCTCTGAGAAGGTGTAAGATGGCTCTTTTGGATGTTTATTAGCCAGCCGTAATCCCTCAGGATTTTCTGAACTGCATCTCGGTCTCATATGAGCTGTAGTTTGTTTTTTTACTACAGTCAACAGGTCATCCAGATAATGGGAAAACTTGCAGGCCTCGACACCTCATCTTGGCTACTAGAGCTACTAGTACTTTGGTAAATGTCCGAGGAGATGAAGAGAGGCCGAAAGGTAGGCAGACGAATTGGAAATGATGATCTAGCACAGCAAACCTTAGATATTGATGATGTTCCTTGGCTATTGGAACTTGTAGATATGCGTCTGTCAAATCTATGTAACATAGCCAGTCCCCCGGAAGAATGGCTGTCCGAACTCTCTGCAAAGTCTCCATCTTGAAGTGTTGTACTTTCAGGAATTTGTTCAGATGTCTGAGATCCAGAATCGGGCGATATTCTCTGATGCTTTCATAACCAAGAAAAGCAGCGAGTAGAACCCTTGACCTTGCTCTTCTAATTGGACTGTAGTTATCACCCTCTTGAGAAGAAGTTGTTGTATATGTTGAAATAGAGCTTGTTTCTTCTCTACTTCGGAAGGGATCGAGTGTTTAGGAACTCTATTCGATAACCTCTTCTTACAACAGAGATCACCCAAGAATCCTTGATATTCTTTGCCCACACCTCCTGAAACTGTAGTCTCGCACCAACCATGGAAGTGTAAGCAGGCCTCATCTCATGCACTATTCTTGGGTTTGGGGAATCTATGATTACCGAACTTTCCATTGAACTGGCCAGATTTCCAGTTGGCCATTCTAGAATATTCCCTTTCGGGACGATAGGATCTGGAACCATCTCTGTTTCGTTGAAATGAAGCGTCAGCTTGTCTTCTCACAGGTTCTCTGATTTTTCTATTTCCCTGAGGTAACTGGGTGCTCTTTCCTCCAGTAGTCTTGAGGATAATATCATCCAAAGATTGGCCAAACAGCCTTTTTACCTCAAATGGCAGATGACATAATGAGTTCTTGGATGGGGTGTCCGAACCAGCTTCTTAGCCAGAGAGCTCTTCTAGATGCCACTTAAAGAGCCATTTCTCTGGCTTGAATCTTGACCAGATTCACTGAAGTCTCCAGATTAAATTCCGAAGCAAGACGAAATTTAGTTAGAGATTTAAGAATCGACTTTCTCTCAACGCCCTCTGCTATTTCCCTGGTCCTCACACGGCAGTGGTTAACATTGGGTTAACTCCCCATTAATTTGATTGACAGGCTGGTCCCTCCTAATAGAAATAAATTCTGGCGGGCTTACCGCTTCCTCATCTTTTTTCTCCTGTACTTAGGTTGACAGGTGGCGCCCCCTCATCTCTCCCGGCACAGGTCTCAGCCTCTCTATCCTGCTTGCCACAGCCGCACTTAAGTGTTCGCGCGACGTGCGGAGCAGGGGTAAGTCTGCACTCTCTTGCCGTCATGGCCGACTTGTCGCGCCCATGATGTCACAGCCCCACGACTCCCGGATTTCGCGGGTAAATTCAAATAGCGGCGTTTTGCCGGCATTCTCCTTCCTGCTTCCTATTTCAGTGGTGGACAGGAGTGCACTGACTGCCCCTGCTGTTGCCATAGTTGTGAGTAAGGTGGGATTTGGATTTGCCTGCCTCTCTGGGCAGGCTATTCCCTTCAGGTCCTAATAACAATTATTGTTTTGTCTTATTAGGTGCCTTATCATGAGCTCACATAAAAGGAGTTCGGATTCCAGGGGGTGAGCAATATTTTCTAAAGAGAGTGCATCCATCATCACCATTTTTATTTATTTATTTATTAATTTTTGTTTTGTCTTCCCTCTCTCTATAGTTCCTCCAGATACAGAGATGAAGGAGAACACTCTTACCACAAGGAACACAGACTGGAATGTGCCATGTGTGATAAACCAGAGGCTCATCACAAAAAACTCTGTAAAGATTGTGCCAACTTTAGAATCAACTGTTCACAGTATAAACTGCTTTCGTCAGTCCAAACAATGATGGATTCCTCCCTCACCAAATTTTCTGAATCCATGATGACACAAGTTTCTGACATGTTAAACCGACAACCACAACAAGTTGAACCAATCCCCAGTCTAGAACTAGGAGAAATCTTTGACAAAGAATCGGATGATGATAGACCAAACAACGATCACTCACTCACACAGGAATCTCTTTCAGGTCTAATCAAAAGGATGAAGAAATCACTTCGAATTACTGAACCCCCACCATCTGAATACTCAGACCTCATGTTCACTAAGAAGGATTAAGACTCTGGCTCGTTTCATGTACACAAACAAATTCAAGAGGTAATCCGAAAAGAATGGGAGACTCCTGACAAGAAATTCTCAATTTCCCAGAACTTTCTTAAAACCTACCCTGTCCATCCATCAGACTCAAGCCTCTGGGAAGAATGTCCTAAGGTTGAAACGGCCATCATCAAAACCAAGTTGATGTTATCCTCAGAACAGACCCATCTTTTCTGCCAAAAGTGGTAACATCATTCCACATCAATGAAGATATCATCCTTCCAACATTAGCAGCCTCAGATGAATCCGAACTTCCAGGAAATTCCCATCCACTAAATGTAGGCAGATGTCTCAAAACCTACATTGAAGGATCAGCCGATTTCAGAATTGCAGATTCCCTGTTTATCCTTCACTTCATCAACAATCTCGGCATGGATAAAAACCTGCATCAAACAGGCATATATTAGTATGGCAACAGCTCCATCTGATAAGGTAAAAGCATACTCAACCAGGTCAGTGGCAGCCTCTTGGGCCTTCTCTGCCCGAGCATCAGCAGAAGAAATCTGTAAAGCGGCTACCTGGACTTCTATGAGCACTTTCATCAAACACTACAACCTAGATGTGTTCACCTCTTCTCAAGCAGACTTGCTTCTATCTAAATAAATTCTTTTTGTTAGCAGCATATCGTGTGTCCCTCCCTATTTCTATATGAAGCTTTTAAAAATCCCAATGTTAACCACTGCCGTGTGAGGACCAGGGAAAACAGAAAATTTTACTTACTTCCGTAATTCTCTTTTCCTGGTTCCGAAACACGGCAGTGGTTCGTTCCCCCCTATTAAATCTTTCAGACACATATTCGTACAGTCAGCAAAAGATGAGGAAGCGGTAAGCCTGCCAGAATTTATTTCTATAAGGAGGAACCAGCCTGTCAATCAAATTAATGGGGAGTTAACCCAATGTTAACCATTGCCGTGTTTCGGAACCAGGAAAAGAAAATTACGGAAGTAAGTAAAATTTTCTGTTATCTTCCTGTAATATATCTAACCAAATGGATAGAGCATTATTGACAGAAACCAGGGCTACAGCCGTCTTGCAACCTGCTCCTGCCGTGATGAAAGTCTTCTTCAGTTCAGATTCCATCCTTCTATCCATCAGGTGTCAAAGGGCTGAAATATCATCAATAGCCAAAGCTGTACGTTTTGAGATGCCAACAATAGGAGCATCCACTACAGGAGATTTTTCCCAGTTCGCTGTCTTTTCGGCGGCAAAAGGAGTCTTTCAAATTTTCTCTCTATGGGAACTCTCCTATATATCCTGGACCATTCTCGGTTCACCATGTCTTCAACTTCCTTATGTATAGGATCAACTGTTATTACAGTTTGTAATGAACCTCACCTTATTGTCTGACTCATGTTGTTTGGGCATTACTAAACTGTTGTGTGCAGGTAGAGGCAAATGTTTTGCAACTCTTCAGAACATGTTGGGAATAGCCTCTCTGTTTAAACCTTTTTGTTAGAGCTATTGCTTCCATCTCAAAGTCATCTTGTCTAGTGCAATATAGTCGGACTCTCATATATTTCCCTTTTGGAATGCCTTTAAGTAGGGTCTACGGATGTGCACTCTGAAAATGTAAGAGGGAATTTGTAGCGATAGATTTCCTAAATAGCTTCGTAGTTAGTTCATCCCCTGTAATTGCTACTTCTACATCCAAAAAAATTACACTCCTGTGAGATATTTCTCTGGTCAAAAATAGGTTGTGATCATTGACATTGAGAAGGTCTGAATTCTTCTAACAGATTTTGAGGGCCTTGCCATAGGATGAATATATCATCTATATATCTAAGCCAGGTCAAAATATGCCTGATATAGTGTTCATGGGTTTCAGTGAAGACACGCTCCCTCTCCCACCAACCCAAATGCAGGTTGGCATAAGAGGGAGCGCATCGAGCACCCATGGCAGTGCCCTTGGTCTGTATGAAGAAACTCCGGTCAAATACAAAATAATTATGATGTAGGATATAGTATAACAGGATCCCAACAAAATTAATTTTCTGTAGCTCTCTTAAACATGTTGCAGATAGTAAATATTCTTATCTGAAATGTCCCTAAGATAAGAGTCTAAGATAAGTGCATGTTGTTGTAAAAAGTAGTCTACATAAGTACAAGCTGGTTCGATCAATGACTGCAATTATAGGCCTTCCTGCAGGTTTGTTGATATTTTTATGCATTTTTAGTAGCATATAAAAAGTTGGGACAGTGGGACACTCCACCCATACATAATCTGCCTCTTTTCTAACGAGGATCCCATTGCCGATGGCCTCATCAAGTATTCTACTGAGTTTCTTTTTGAAATATTTCTGTGGGATCGGAAGGTAACCTGTTATAATTTTGAACATTATACAGTTTTCTCCTGGCTTCTTCTACATACATAGTGGTCGGCCATAATACTATATTTCCCCCCTTGTTGGATCTCTTAATCTCTACATTCTCTAATTTTTCAATCTCCGAAATAGCTCTAATTTCATCTTTGGCAAGACAAGAAGACAATTAGGGGTACTTATGTTAATATGGACCGAAAAAAACGGGCTGATTTTTGCCATTCACTGCTTGATCTCTTTAATCATTTAACCTGAAAAGGGACTGGAATACAAAGTGCTATAAATTGCTGTAAAAAAAAAAAAAAGGGAAAATGCATCTATATATTTACATATGAATTAACTGACTCTGGATATGTATTTATCTATGAACCGAATCAATTGATATCACCTGTCTGGATACTCCTTCAACTATACTATACTATTTCTAATTTTGCTTTTCCAATAATCAGGCGACACTCACAATGCACCGATCCGAAGTGTTGCGTCTGGGACGAGCTTGGAGGGATTGTGTCTGATCCGAGTGTCAAGTGTGGAGGACTGGCGTCGGTTCGAGGAGTGGAACTAGGAGGAGGCTACATACAGTATGGAGGTGATCAGAGTGCACTAGTTTCATCTTACAGTTCCTAGGATCCCTTGTTTACCCAGTGGGTAAGTGGGGGCCGGAATCACCTTCTTTTTTCAGTGTCCGTTTGGGCTCCTCGTGGCAGGTATTCAGTTTATTTATTTTATGTAACACCGTTTATAATTCTTTGTTCCAACAAGTGTATATCGGGACTCAGTTTCAATATATGGACTTCCTTTTTATAAATGCTGTTACATACTTACCATCTTACATTTGTAGTAAACAGTGTTAAGTTATAACTAAACATTTTAATGTGTATACATATGATTCTGTTTTATCTTATATGACTTGATATGCTAACAAATGTATAGCTTTTAAGCATACATTCCTATATTAAAATTATTTTATTGATTTATTCCTGCTACTTGCATTTTATACACTATACACGGTCAGCTTTAAGATTACCCATGAATTTTTTATTCTAAGATGGACAGTTACTGATTTGTATGTAATTACGGGATACTTACCTGTCTGTTCACGATCCTTGTTGTAGGGACAGTTGTGTTAAATGCTTGTGAAGGTTCTCATTCATGGTATATCTGTTGTATTCAATTAGATCAACTGGACTTGAAGTTTAGTTCTTGAAGACATTTCACTAGACATCCAACTGGCTTTCTCAATTCAGAATGACTTGTACAAGAATCTGTGGCAATTATGTACCCTGGAAAATCTCAATTAGCATATCACAGCCAGGTGTTATGGGCGTGATTGGATAGTGGCGTTATAAGAACGCCCAGGGTAAGGTGTCAAAACAGCATTGTACATGGCAGACAGTTGGTGTTGAACCCCCCCCACACCTCTATTTAGGCTTGGTTTCTTTATTTTCACATAAATTGCCTCCTTGACACCTCTCTTGAACCAGTCATGTTCATTTGCCAATATGTTAACATTACAATCTTCAAAGGTATGTCCTTTATCCTTAAGATGCAGGTACACGGCTATGTCCTTGGCTCTTCTGTGCTGGGCCATACGTTGATGCAGTTGTTGTTTGGTTTCCCCCACATACAAATCAGAGCATTCTTCACTGCACTGCACTGCGTATATGATGTCACTTATCTTGTGTTTCGGTATTGGGTCTTTCGGATGTACCAATTGCTGCCCCAGTGTGTTGTTTGGTTTAAAGCAGACAGGGATATGGTGTTTTTTGAAAATTCTTAACTTCTCGAAAACCCCTGCTACATATAAGATGACCATGTTCTTTCTCCTGTCTTGCTTTTCCCCTTCACTGTTGGTATTCGTGTTCTTTTCTTTCCTTCTATTTCTTTTGACAGTAGTCCCAGTCTGGATATCCACAAGTTTTAAGGGCTCCTCTGAGATGTTTCATTTCTTTCGCCTCTGTGCTAGTAGACACAGTCTCAGCTCTGTGTTGCAGGGTTCTGATGACCCCCAGCTTGTGATCTAAAGGGTGGTGGGAGTCAAACATCAAATACTGATCTGTGTGTGTTGGTTTTCTGTAAACCTCTACTTCCAATTTACCATTCTCCCTGACTTCTACCAAGCAGTCCAAGAAAGCCAGTTTGTTGTTTTGTACCTCTTCCCTTGTAAATTTGATGTTTTGGTCTACCGCATTAATGTGTTCTGTGAAAGCTTGTACTTCCTTCTGGTGGACTTTAACCCAGGTGTCATCCACATATCTGAACCAGTGGCTGGGTGCTATGCCCTTAAAGGTTTTAAGCGCCTGTTTTTCTACTTCTTCCATGTAAAGGCCATTGTGGCCAACCTTTACAGACAGTTGGTTTGACACCAACTGTCTGCCATGTACAATGCTGTTTTGACACCTTACCATGGGCGTTCCTATAACACCTCTTAGCCACTATCCAATCACACCCATAACACCAGGCTGTGATATGCTAATTGGGATTTTCCAGGGTATATAATTGCCACAGATTCTTGTACAAGTCATTCTGAATTGAGAGATCCAGTCGGATGACTAGCGAAACGTCTTCAAGATCTAAACTTCAAGTCCAGTTGATCTAATTGAATACAACAAATATAGTTGTATTAAATGTTTCTATGGTAACCAAGACTTCCCCTATTCAATTCGTAGTATTGCAAGAAGAGAAACGCAGCTATAGTCACGTATGATGCAATCACGTAGCCGCACATTGGTGCGCTACGGGCGGGTTTTTAAACAGTTAAGCGGCCTTTGCACATCACGCTGAGGAAGCTCCGTGCACTGGCGTTGGGAGCGAAAGGCGTTTGGTGTGGACGCCCCCCCCAACTGAACTATTCTTCTTCCAGACTGGTATCTATATACTTTTTTTACTATATATTAAGATTGTTCAGTTGACCCTTCTGAATATCATGTGTGCGATACCCTAATAATATTGACATGCAGTCTTACTCGGTATAGGAGAATCTTTCATGTGCTTTTAATTTTTTTAAGATGTCCCTATTAATAATTGTTTTTGGGGCTTCATTATGGACTTAAGTGCTATGTGGGGTGCCACAGGGTTCTGTGTTGGGGCCGCTTCTATTTGATCTATTTATTAATGATTTGGAAATGGATATTGTCAGCAAGGTTTCTGTGTTTAATTATACAATAAAAAGAAAACCCATTGAAAAGTCAGACGGGAATATGCCCAAACACTATATATTGTCTACATAAATTTTGATTCACAGTAATAAATCATCTGCAGTACGTAAATGATGATACACGGACTCACACTTAAAGTAAAATGGGTCGGGTGGACTCAGCCCCCGGCCCCTTCGCATGAACTTTAGCTTACCAGCTAATAGTTACGAATCGGCAGTTACATATGGTACAAATCAATCAGATGGTGGGTTCATCTGTGTTCCCAGCTGACTTAGGTGCTTGCATGCCCTGGGTCCTTCGCTTGACTCAATACACGTATAGATACATAGAATCCCTCCACCACGGGCAGCGCATCGTGGTGGAGGGATCCTATGTATCTATAAAGGTTTCTGTGTTTGCTGACAACACAAAACTTTGTTGACCATTAAAAACTTCAGAGGATGTGCAATCGTTGCAGGGGGATCTAGATAGATTGTCACATTGGGCTGCTAAGTAGCAGATGAGATTCAATGTTGATAAATGTAAGGTGATGCATTTTGGACTTATAATGCTTATACTATAAATGGCTCTGTGTTAAGTGAATCCCTGTTGGAAAGGGATCTTGGAGTTTTGGTGGATAACAAACTTAAAGGTAGCAAGCAGTGCCAGGCGGCAACAGCCAGAGCCAGCATGGTATTGTCTTGTATGAAGAGAGGTATGGATTCAAGGGAGGAAAATGTAATTCTCCCTCTTTACAAAGCATTGGTAAGGCCTCATTTGGAATATGCAGTGCAATTTTGGAATCCTGTGTAAAAGGACATCTTTGAAATGGAAAGGGTTCAGAGAAGGGCAACTATATTAATAGGGATTGAGGGAGCTTGAATATGAAGAGAGACTGGATAAGTTACAATTACAGTGGTATGTGAAAGTTTGGGCGACCTTGTTAATCGTCATGATTTTCCTGTATAAATTGTTGGTTTTTATGATAAAGGTCGGTTAAATATTTCATAGAAGACACACACAGTGATATTTGAGAAGTGCAATAATTGTTTTAACAAAATTAGGCAGGTGCATAAATTTAGACACTGCTGTCATTTTATTGATTCCAAAACCTTTAGAACAAATTATTGGAACTCAAATTGGCTAGGAAAGCTCAGTGACCCATGAACTACATACACAGGTGAATCCAATTATGAAAAAGTATTTAAGGGAGTCAATTGTAAGTTTCCCTCCTCCTTTAATTTTCTCTCAAGAGTAGCAACATGGGGGTCTCAAAACAACTCTCAAATGACCTGAAGACAAAGAGATCTTAGAGATTTCACCTGTCTTTCCACAGTTAGGAACATATTGAGGAAATGGAAGACCACAGGCTCAGTTCAAGTTAAGGCTCGAAGTGACAGAGCAAGAAAAATCTCTGATAGACAGAAGCTACGAATGGTGAGAACAGTCAGAGACAACCCACAGACCAGCACCAAAGACCTACAACATCATCTTGCTGCAGATGGAGTCACTGTGCATCGTTCAAGCATTCAGCGTACTTTACACAAGGAGATGCTGTATGCGAAATAGCCACTTTGGATAAGACAGCTTCATTTTGGAATGAGGTGCTGTGGACTGATGAAACTAAAATGGAGTTATTTGGGCATAACAAGGGGTGTTATGCATGGAGGAAAAACACAGCATTCCAAGAAAAACACCTGCTACCTACAGTAAAATATGGTGGTGGTTCCATCATGCTGTGGGGCTTTTGGCCAGTGCAGGGACTGGGAATCTTGTCAAAGTTGAGGGACGCATGGATTCCAAGATTCTGGAGACCAATGTCCTTTAATTAGTGACAATGCTGAAGCTGCTCCGGGGCTGGATCTTTCAATAAGACAATGACCCTAAACACTGCTCAAAATCCACTAAGGCATTCATGCAGAGGAACAAGTACAACGTTCTGGAATGGCCATCTCAGTCCCCAGACCTGAATATAATTGAAAATCTGTGGTGTGAGTTAAAGAGAGCTGTCCATGCTCAGAAGCCATCAAACCTGAATGAACTAGAGATGTTTTGTGAATAGGAATGGTCCAAAATACCTTCAACCAGAATCCAGACTCTCATTGGAACCTACAGGAAGCGTTTAACGAGAACTAAACTTAATTCTTTGAAAATCCTAATGTGAAAACGTTTCTACCCAGAACACTTACAGTTGTGTTCAAAATTATTCAACCCCCACTGAAATTGAGTGTTTTGGCCAGTTTGACATTGATTTTGATCATTTCAGTTATCTTGTTTACAATTAAATCAAAGGGACACTTGTAAGTCAGACAAATATAACATAACATTTATAATGAAATAACCACAAATGTCTTTTCTGTGCTCACATCATTATCAGTTTTATTAAACCCCCAAGTGACATTCATTCTTAGTATTTAGTACAACATCCTTTTCCAGTTATAACAGCTTTTAAACGTGAAGCATAGCTTGACACAAGTGTCTTGCAGCGATCTACAGGCATCTTAGCCCATTCTTCATGGGTAAAAGCCTCCAGTTCAGTCACATCCTTAGGCTTGCATGCTGCAACTGCTTTCTTTAAGTCCCACCAGAGGTTCTCAATCGGATTTAAGTTTGGTGACTGCGGTGGCCACTCCAAAATGTTCTAGCCTTTAATCTGCAACCATGCTCTAGTGGACTTGGAGGTATGCTTGGGATCATTGTCCTGTTGAAAGGTCCAACATCTCCCAAGCCTCAGGTGAGTAACGGACTGACTGCATCACATTTTTTCCAATATCTCCTGGTCCTGAGGAGAATTCATGGTACCTTGCACACGCTGAAGCTTCCCTGTACCTGCAGAAGCAAAACTGCCCCAAAGCATGATTGACCCCCAACCATGCTTCTCGCCATGCTTCCCAGTAGGCAAGGTGTTCTTTTCTTCATAGGCCTTGTTCTTCCTCCTCCAAACATAGCGTTGATAGTATGGCAAAAAAATCTTTTGGCATACTGCAGTTGACTCTTCTTATTCTTTGGAGACAGCAAGGGGGTGCGCCTGGGAGTTCTGGCATGGAGGCCTTTATTACGCAGTGTGCCCCTTATTGTCTGAGCTGAAACTTCAGTACCCGCATCTGACAAATCTTTTTTCAGTTCCTCAGCAGTCACACGGGGACTTTTCTCCACTTTGCGCTTCAGGTAGCCCACAGCAGTCAGTCAGCATCTTCTTTCTGCCACGACCAGGTAGCGTTTCAACAGTGCCCTTTGCCTTGAATTTGCGAATGATGCTTTCTATCGTGTCTCTTGGTATATTTAACATCTTTGCAATCTTCTTATAGCCATTGCCCTTCCTGTGAAGAGAAATTACCACTTCTCTTGTCTTCCTGGACCATTCTCTTGACTTCACCATGTTTGTAAACACACCAGTAAATGTCTAGAAGGAGCTAAGTATCACAGTCATTTAAAATCTGCATAATTGGTGCTTATAATGCTTGATTGCTGCTCGATGACATCCACAATTGTTTTCAATACCTGATCGAAAACACTTAAATGAACCTCTGTTCTTGTAGTGGTAGTCTTTAAGGGGTTGAATAATTGTGTCAATGAAGAAATCACAAAAAAATCATTTAATACTGTATTATAAAAACAATTGTCATTTTAGTTGCATTTGGTTCTTTAAAAAGTCCTTGTAAGATTTCATTTTGAACACAATTACAAATGTACACTGAATTCCCTAAAACCCTTTACAGCATTGGGGGTTGAAATTTTTTTAACACAGCTGTATACATTGAAAGATTCTTCTCTAGTTATTTGCGTTTAGTATATAGTTTAGTATAGTTTAGATATAAGTAATAGATTCTGTAACAAAGGAAGCTTCCATGTTGTTGCCAGTACAAGTCATAGCCCATGTTGGGTTCAAAGAGCCACGCCCCCTGACCCCAGGATTCACTGTCTATGCACAAAATTTCTAGCTTCTCTTTCTAGCGAAAGATAAAGTTTCTAAATGTAGCTGTGATCACAGTTGAGTTGCTGGTGGTGCACCATGTAAATGCTGAGTTTTTAGGAACAAACACACCAAGAAGTCACAAGTTCTAATCCCTGAGATTACTTATGAAACAATATAACACAGTCTACTGCCTTAGTTTATTGCTTTTTTTGTTTGTTTGTTTTTATATTTCTAGAATAATATAAAGTTTCTACATATGTAAAATTTTATATATAGCAGCTCTGTTATTTATGTACCAACCAGCGTGAATTGCTGACAGTCTTCCAGTAGCAATACAAAATAGTGAAATAATTTTACTGACATTTACTGAAATGTACTTCTTTCTATTGCAAGTTCACTGATGGCACGTGTGCTGGGTTAGTAAAAAAATAGCCTATTGGGACACAGGTTCGATTCCCCATGCTCCCTCTGTTTTTGTTTTTATTAAGTGTCTAGCAAAAGATAAAGACTCCACATGTACTAGATAATTACTGTTTAGCCATTGTGGCATAGCAGAAGAAAGCTTTGTTTTTAGAAAGAGACAGTATAGAAGGTTGCTGGTTCGATTCCCCATACTTACTTTTATTTTTTGCTGAAATGTTAAACGTTCTGTTTCTTTCATCCATGCTAGCAAAGACAAACTGCAAAGATTACTTTTCTTTTTTGTATGAAAAGCAAAGGAATTTATATGTTAGGGATAGTAGCATTTGTAATGTGTTTACGAAAAAAACTGCACTGAAATCGGAGTTGTCAGAGGGAGGGATCTCTGAGCTGTAACATGATTGGCTGTCAGCTTCCAGGAAGCAACACTGCAGTTTCCTGTAAATGTGTACTGCGCACACTTAGTGGGGTGTTCCCAGATAAGGTGAATTATGGGAGCTGACCGTTTGTACTCGCAGGTTATTTTCATAAATCACCCAGCATCCACAGCAAAGGGAGAGATGAGACACAGCTTGTTGTGTGTTTCAGAATGTGCTCTGTCTATTGGGACAATGTTGTCTGGGGACCTTAGTTCTCCTTTAAAGGCTGTAATTTCTACAAAAGGAGGATTTACTCAATATTGATTTCATTTCTTTTTTGTGGTGCCTAAATTTATGCACCTGCCTAATTTTGTTTAAACAATTATTGCACACTGTCTGTAAATCCAATAAACTTCATTTCACTTCTCATATCACTGTGTGTCTCCTATATGATATTTTTTATTGTAACAACCAACGATTTATACAGGAAAATCATGACTATTAACAAGGTTGCCCAAAGATTCGCATTCCACTGTATGTACGCCAGAGAAAAGGCGCTTGGTGGTTTTTTTTTTTTGCCTTCTTCTGGATCAAAAGTTAGGCAGGAAATAAGGATATTGCTAGATGGGTTGGACTGGATAGACGTATGTCTTTATTCAACCTCAAATACTATACTACTGGAGGTAATAAACATTTTAAATAACCTCAGAGTAAACAATATTTTTTCCCTCAACAGGAAAGAAATAATTCTAGATTCTACAAACCTGGAAACCGGGGCACGTGAGCGGAAGGTTTGAAGGTCAGAGGTTCCAGAGGCCTAAGAATAATACATGATATGAGGTCTGCCCACACTTCCCAGGTTGGCCCAACACTTCTTTAAGTGGTATGGGGTAGAAAATATAGAAAAAGCCTTAATTATGGGAAATCGCTATCGTAAGAAAAAAATCAGAGATTAACAACACATACCGGTATTGTTGAAGTCTGTGACTTTACAATAAAGCATTTATCGAATCAAGTGAGTTATTACATATTTCAAATATCAGACCATATTTGGAATTCCAGTAATTTTGTATAAGTAACAAAGAAAAAAAAAAAAAAAGGGGGGGGGGGAAGAGTCAAAAAGAAGGGTTAAATTGCATGTTCACCCCAAAAACTAAAATTTACCACTTACTCCTGCTCCAAATGGTTGTCCAGCAATGCCTATCCAAAGTCCAGGAAACTGAAGAGTAGGAGCCTTCCTGTGTGTGGAAAGGTTTCTGCCCCTTCTTGTCCTTCTGGAGGTTGGTTTAAATTAAAAAAAAAATGCCCAGAAACTTACCAGACCACGTTCCTTCTACTTTCTCAATAGATGGCAACTGTGTCTGTGATTGGCTGCCTCTCTGCCTGGGAGTATCATTAGAGGCTGTGGCTGCGGGAGCAAAGGCTGGTAAGTAAGTTTTCTGGCACTTTTATGTGGTTAGGTTGGGAGGGGGGCGCCTACACTACAGAAACAACTGTACATACCCTTTAACTTGGATAGCGAGAGAGCATCAATATTCACCAATATAGCATCTGATTGAGTTCAGGATGTTGTGGTCCACATCCATGGGGGATCATTGGAAAAGTCACATACCATGTTATGTTTATTTTGCTATTTACCAGAGAGTGCTTATAGATATTACAGATGCATCCATAGATAGACGGATATTTATTTATTTATGAAGGCAGCATATTATTTGTCCCAATATTGGCATACCAGGGAGACCACATTTTTGCAAACTTGGATGTGCATCCACAATTTATATACATCACTAAGCATAGGGAGCATATTGTTACCATAGTTTTTCAGCCTGAGAGGGTAGGAGGGGTGGGGGGCCATCCATAGTAGCACTATAGCTCTCCTGGCGTAAAATAGTGATTAATGGAGTAGTTAATGTAGGTGCCTCCTCTGCTATTTGTGACGTAGCCAGGCAGGTGTTTAAAATGTCAGATGTCTCTCAACTTCTGATTTGAGAAGTTTGATAATGTGGTGTGTATTAACTGGAATTGTGTCTCCCTGAAATTCTTAGATGAGAGCATAAAGTAGTTGTTAATAACAAAACCAGTATGTCTCTGATAGGAAAATTTCTTGTCTTGAATAATATGAGAAAAGCAGAAGATATACCTTTCTCTTCCCATTGGTTGACCTAGGGTAGATTTACGATTGCCCATACCATACCATTTCTGTATATTGCTACCACATTTAAGGTCGCAACCTTACTTTTAAGATAACCCATGGTTTTGCTTTTTTTTAAATGGAAATGTTCACCAAAAAAACAACTTCAGCCCTATTGCTAGATCACAAAAAGTGAAAAGGCATGTCAACCCCTCCTGTAAAAATGAAATATGTAACAGAGCACCCCCAAAACCCCTGTTACGTAAAGAACCTTACAAACCCACAATCCATCCCCACGGCTCCCAGCTACTTCCTGGTAAAGTCCGTCAGACACTGCCAATGGCTGACAGCCATTACTGAATGAGCCTTTGCTACTGGAGCTTGTACACAGCCTGGGAGCATCTTTGGTAAATGCGAGTAGAACAGAACCTGAATGTTGGGGGGTGCTGTTACATACATTTTTGCAGGAGGGGTGGACATGCCATTTAAATAGAGTTAACTCTCAACTTCCTATGTGCTTTGGTTCCAGAGATCTACAGTATGTAGAGAACATTTTGCTTTCTTTCAATCACAGACCTTCCGTGTCGCCAATGGCAACATGAATGCTCAGTAGTGACCATATTTAAAAACCTGTGGTTTGCAATACCTTATATTTATGATCGCTATCGGTATTGCTTTTTAGCTTTATAAATATGGCTCTAGGTGCTTAGAGCTAGACTCTCCTCTCTTAGATTTTTCAATGATTTTCCTAGCATTAAAACACCTTCCAAAGTTCAGTTAGGGGAGCTGGTGTATACCGAAGTAATTTATAAGATTGTCTTTTTTTTCATAAATGAATATGCAATTAGTGCTGAAATGTGATTACCCAGGATTATAAATGGGTGAGGCTTTTATTATAAAACACATAAACACAAAATACATTAGTCAGCATATATGTATGGAACCATAGTACATAGAAGGGTGTGAGTAAATAATTACCTCTTTGTGGATATCCAGACTGGGCCTTTGTCAAAAGAAGTGGAAGTAAAGAAAAAAAACACGAAAACCAACATTGAAGGGGAAAAGCAAGACAGGAGAAAAAACATGGTCATCCCATATGTAGCAGGGGTCTCTGAGAAATTAAGAAGAATTAAAAAAAAAAACATGTATCCCCCGTCTGCTTTAAACCAAACACACTGAGGCAGCATTTCGTACATCTGAAAGACCCAATAGCAAAACACAAGAAAAGCGACATCATATACGCAGTGCATCTTGGCATCTTCGTTCCTGGCTCTCCAACAATTGATTGAAGACTGGGAGGTGAAGGAGCTATGCCTTACCTCCCTCCCTTTCATCAATCAATGTAGGAACACCGAGAAACCAGTAGTGGATATAAAATGGGCACACCGCCAAAATTCCACATATACCGTATATACTCGAGTATAAACCGAGGTACCCAATTTCACCTAAAAAATCTAATAAAAGTTGTTGACTCGAGTATAAACCGAGGGTAGAAACTTGGCATTCAAGATGTTTGGAAACTACAACTCCCAGCTAATAAAGCATGCTGGGAGTTGTAGTTTCCAAACATCTTGAATGCCACCCTCACTTGGCATTCAAGATGTTTTGGAAACTACAACTCCCAGCATGCTTTATTAGCTGGGAGTTGTAGTTTCCAAACATCTTGAATGCCAAGTGAGGGTGGCATTCAAGATGTTTGGAAACTACAACTCCAGCATGCTTTATTAGCTGGGAGTTGTAGTTTTCAAACATCTTGAATGCCACCCTCACTTGGCCATTCAAGATGTTTGGAAACTACAACTCCCAGCTAATAAAGCATGCTGGGAGTTGTAGTTTCCAAAACATCTTGAATGCCACCCTCACCCTCCCACCCAGTTCAGTTTGTACCTGTGGGCTCTCTTCATCCAGGATCTGTGGGCTCTCCTAAATCCAAGGGCTTCCTGGGACTGTGTGCTGGTAAGGTCCTCTCCATTCCGGCAGCAGCGTCCTTTCCATTCCGGCAGCAGCGTCCTCTCCATTCCGGCAGCCGCATGATCAGTCCATGTACTGACGCGCCGGCTGACGTCACTAATTGGCGCCGGGCAGTGACGTCGGCCGACGCGCCAGTACATAGACTGATCGTGCGGCTGCCGGAATGGAGAGGACGCTGATCTTCAATGGTGAGTGACTCGAGTATAAACCGAGTCCGAGTTTTCAGGCTGATTTTACAGCCTGAAAAACTCTGTTTATACTCGAGTATATACGGTAAGTAAAAACATCTTTATTACAAAAGATGGGAGCAGAAGGGCATATAAAGAACAAACAATTAAAAACACATCCTGCTTACAAAGAGCCCTAGTAAAATAGATACCTGTCTAGTACCTGTCTAGTAATTGATATATCATGTTATTAAGAAAAGTGAAACCAATAGATCACAAAATATAGCACACATCAACTATATTGGAATAAGATCACACATAGAAACGTCAGGAAAATGTCTTGGTACACAGTAAATATAACATCTGTGAATAGAATGATAGTCTAGGAGTACTAATAAATGTGGCAGATCTTTCCCCATAGTGAGTAACATGAAGTAATACGATACCAGCATATACAAGTAATGTGGGCATCAATGGAGCAGGAGCGATTAAAACGCAGGCTAGATGCGTTTCGTCTGGCAAGGCAGACTTTGCCAATAGCCATCAATCAATGTAGTAAAGGAATAGTTCGCTATTACAGTGAACCTATTCCTTTAAGGAAAAAGGACATACCTCTGAAGATTTGCCAAGATGTCAACATATTGGCAAAGGAACATAACTGGTTCAAGAGAGGTGTTAAGTAGGCCATTTATGTGAAAATAAAGAAACCAAGTCTGAATAGAGGTGGGGGGTTCGACGCCAACTGTCTGCCATATACAATGCTGTTTTGACACCTTACCCAGGGCAAGAAAAAGTATGTTCAGACCAATAAATAAATATCAATGAATGTTTTTTAACATTTAAGAAGGGGCCTATTTCTAAAGCCAACCACTTTTCTGTATTTAACAGAACATTTTCTAAAGAGAGCTAATTGTACCGATTAGTATTTTACATCTGCTTAAATATCAATAGCAGCCAGACTTTTCAGAACAGTGGAATGAGACACCCACATCTTTAATTTTTAAGATTTCAATATATATTTATTCATAAAAAATAACATTCCAAAAGGAATCACAGTGTAAAATCTAACATTTCCAGATATATTTTAATGAAAATGTCTGAAACTCTTACTTTCCATCCAAGATAAATTTGCCTGTGCTAAAGTCAGTTCCTTTTCTCCAACACCTGCTGTATTTCATAAATCTCTTTAGGACAGTCAGCAGAAAGGATTACTGGACACTGTTCTGTGATCACCACATCATCTTCAATACGGATGCCAAGACCTCTGAATTGTTCTGGTGCCTCAGTGTCGTTCTCTGGAATATAAATACCTAAAAGGAAGGAAAACAATTACCTAAAGGACCAAATTCATTAATAAAAATGTGTGATGGGAGAACACAAAAATGTCAGTCAATATGAAATAATGACATTTGATTAATGTCATTGGTAATGTGTATACTGATCTGGTTGATAAAGAAAAACTAACATTTATCATATTACAACTTAGCGGTAGAGTAGGGTAGAACAGGGAAAAAAAACAATCCTCTGTAAGTATACAGATACAGCGAAACATCAATCACATATTATATATTATGTCGTACCTTGCTAATTGGTGGGTAGTGAGATAATTGCTGATTATATGGGAATTAGGTATCTGGTAGACCTCCAATGAAGTCATACCATGGTTTCCATCATTTGGTAAATTGGCTCTATATTTGAGGATGTATGGATATCAATTTCATGAAAGGGGTGGCTTGCGTCACCATTTCCTTCCATTTTAAGGGGCTCTGGGAGACAGAGCAGTCAGGCTTCCATACTACAAGTCTGAGAGGGATTTTACCAATAGAAAATGTCTACCCCTGCTCAGTGGGGAAGGTTTGAAAGGTGCAGACAGTCCCTGTACTGAATTTACTGCCCATCTACTGACACATCAATAGGAAACCCCCAAACGTCTAGTAAACATGGCTTAATGGCTTAATGTAAGGACACGTTTATAGATTAACCCCACACATCTAGTAAACACGGCTCAATGTAAGGACATGTTAATAGGTTACCCCCACATGTCTAGTAAACATGGCTTAATGTAAGGACACATTTATAGATTACTCCCACATGTCTAGTAAAGATGGCTTAATGTATGGGCGCATTAAAGGTTAACTGTGGTCTCGAATTCTTCCAAACTATATAAAAATTCTTCCATCGTACCTTCAAAATAAAACCTAAATCACATCTCTAGATACAATTAGTGAGAAGTTATTGCTGGAAAGGTTCAGTAATATTACTTCCTGCTTGAACACTTCCTGTTTTCAGCCATGTGACCAGCTTGTATTCATGTGACAAGCCTCAGCCTGCATTAATAGGCTCCCCTTCTCAACTGTAATTTCCCCCCCCCAGGTACTTCCTGATTTCCCCAGCATTAAGTCTTAACTGAGCATACTTCTCCCCCGAGGCAGAGGTCAGGTGATGTCACTCAACCTACTGGACGCAGGAAGTTTGAACATTCACCCCAATGTAATGTCTCACAGGCTTTTAACCATTTTAAAAGAAATACTGCAGGCTTTCATTTAACCCTAACTTGTTTTGAGACCACAGTTGCCCTTAAAGATGTTATCCCCCACATGTCTAGTGAATATGGTTTAATGTTAGGATACGTTAATAGGTTACCCCCACACTTCTTGTAAATATATCTCCTTTTTATCAAAGACATCTAACCAGATTAATCGAGTAAATTCACAGCCCAACAATTCTGTCCTTTAGTATCCAGGGAACTCGGTTTATAAAAATTACCTGGCTCAATAGTGATAACCATGCCTGGCTGTAGAGGGATTGAACGGGACACATCAGGTGTATCATGTACATCCATGCCCAGGTAATGGCCAACATGATGTGGGCAGTATTTGCGAGCTGCCTGTGGAGGGAAAGACATACAAAGATATACAGAAACATCTAAATATAAATAGTTTATCAGACAGTTCTATTCAATTATTTAATGAAATGTTATTTTAGTTTGCTATTTAGCAATTGTTATTTCTGTGTAAAACACAAAGAAATTCATAGTGTGGAATTTGCAAAAATAAACGATTGGTTGAATTAAAATCTAGACAATGACCTCATCGCCGCATGGTCCAA
Organism: Hymenochirus boettgeri; assembly: GCA_019447015.1. Taxonomy (NCBI): domain Eukaryota; kingdom Metazoa; phylum Chordata; class Amphibia; order Anura; family Pipidae; genus Hymenochirus; species Hymenochirus boettgeri. The sequence goes on along the minus strand of CM033472.1, from coordinate 212,875,060 downwards.
TATTTCCACGAGATTGACTGCCGCAGAATATCAGCAGGCATTTTAGTTCACAAACGGACCAATGTTGGGTACATTTTTATCCAAATTGTGAAAGCTGGTAAATGTTTGGACGGTGAAATGTCGGCAGTAGTACGTTCACTAAACAGTGGTGTTCTTTTAAATAATTCACCCAGGTTCTTATCCTTCTGAAACAGGGGCCAATAAAACAAATTGAAAGAGTAATTAAACATTATTGGCCCCTGATTCAGGGAGATAAGAACCTAGGTACACCACTGTTTAGCTACCAAAGAGGCAATTCATTAAAGGGGAACTGTGGTCTCCAAACAATTTTATTTTAAATGAAAGGCCAGGTTCATACATTTAAAACGAGCCATCAACCACCTCTCTAGGGGCTGCACAGCCCAAAATATGAAGAAATCACTTGATCAGAAAGTTAGGGGGTGGGAGATTCTGAGTCTGCAGTCAGAAATACTACTTCCTCCTCTAATCTGTGGTTGGCACATGTTCAGTGCATGACTGAAGGGTAGGAGGGGGGTGGGGCGAACAGCACAGCCCTGCTTTTTTTAATGCCTCCCACTTGCTGGCCCATCCCAATCGTGGGCCCTGTGTCCCCTCCCCTTGCAGACCCAACCTGGCCCCTTCCCTTGCAGCCCCCTATGGCCCCTCCCACTCATGGACTCTGTGCCCCTGCCCATTCGTGGGTCCTGTGGCCCCTTCCCCACTTGCACCTCAGACCAATACCCTCCTACCCACTACAGAAGACTGTGTAAAAGCAGCCTTTTCAGCAGAGAAAGAATCAGACAAAGTTCAAAACTGCTGATTCTCTCTCTGCTAAAAAGGCTGCTCTTACAGTTTTCTGTAAGGGGGGGTATTGGTCTGAAGTGCAAGTAGGGGAGGGGCAATGGGGAGCACACAAGGGGGAGGGGTAATTGGGGCCCATGATTTGGAGGGGCCATAGGAGGCTGCAAGAGAAAGGCCCAAGGGGGCTGCAAGGGAAGGAGCCAGGATGGGTCTGCAAGGGGAGGGGCCACAGGGTATGCAAGTGGGAGGGATCAAAGGACCCACGAGTTGGCAGGGCCACAGAGCCGTGAGTGGGAGGGGCCACCGGACCCGCAAGTGGACGGGGTCACAGAGCCAATGAGTGGGAGGGGTCATGAGGCCCATGAGTGGGAGGAGCCACCGGACCCCAAGAGTGCACAGGGTCACAGAGCCAGCGAGTGGGAGGGGCTACAGGGCCCCTGAGTGGGCAGGGCCACAGAGCCATGAGTGTGAGGGGCCACAGGAGGCTGCAAGGGAAAGGCCCAAGGGGGCTCCAAGGGAAGGGTCCAGGATGGGTCTGCAAAGGGAGGGGCTACTGGACTTGCAAGTGGGAGGGGCCACTGGACCCATGAGTGGGCAGGGCCACAGAGGGCTTCAAAGGAAATAATCAAGGAGGCTGCAAGATATGGTTCCTGGTACAAGCATAAATAGGTTCCAACATTAAAATAAAAAGTTGGCAACACAGGAATCATGTGTCCTGTCAACACTGAGGGTCTTCAAGTTGTACAGACAAAATTAGAATGCCCATTTATTTAGCAAATCAAACTACAGAATCAAAACATTGTTTCACTGCTGTGCTGTAAATCTTACCTTAAAGAGCTGACTATCATTAAACCCTCTGGGAACAATCATCAGATCTTTAAGTTTTCTTGCTATCAAAGTTAACATGTGGCTGTAGATATTCTCTAAACTTGTGCCAGGAAAACAAAGGCTCAGACAAGACTTCTGGACATCCAATACAGCCTGGTATAGAGCTTCCTGTGAAGCAGTGAACCTTGAGATTCAAAAGCAGAAGAACACTTTAAAAAATTATAATTGACAGTACATTAGTTGATTATGCCGTGATAATTCCAGGGTGATTGCACATATTATAAAACCATTCTGCATTTATTTCCTGGACATAGGCTAAAATTTAGCAGCCTCGGCGCAAAATCAACCAACTACTTTCATTAGAAATGAGAGAGCACGCAAACAATATGTAGAAACAGGTATGTGTGCCAACCTCCCTCTCATTTTTTTTATCTCCCTCTCCCACACCTCATTTCTATCCACAGGTACAACATTGCATTTGACCGTTTTCATACAAGAAAAATTGTTTATACTATGAAAACTTAAAAACTTTTGAACAAAAAAAAGCAATGAGAGAGCATTCACAGAGACTGCATAGCCACAGACCTTGTATAATGCTTCATTTTGGAATGGAACGTGGGTGTCTGTGCTGCAGGTTTTAAAACTCCATAACTTATCTATGGCAATGAAAGTAGACATTTACATTTCATACTTCATTCTGATATTTTATTAGTGTACTTATGGTTGCAATGAAAACAAAAGGGAGGGGCTCAGGAGCAAGTGCAGGATTTTCGGAGGGGGGGAGGGGGTATCCTGAATGTGATACCAGAAGGAAGTTTATTACCAAACACATCCAAATATTCTATCATATATGGATCATATAATAATATTAGAAATATTTTCTACTTGCCACGATTATCCTCACAATTAGCCAATAAAGATATTCCCTTTACTATTGTTAAAAAGTATTTGCATTAAGGCTGGGTACACACAAACAGATTGTTGGACCAACCAACAGATATTTCTGTGCGTCGGTCAGGCCGAAAAATCTTAGGTGATAGCGGCAGCGGTGAATGATGCTGGCCACCCTTTCACCTGGATCAGGTGAATGGGCGATTTGACATGTTGGTAATAGGAGACTTTTTCCACTACTGACAGCATCTGTGTCTTCCCAGCCTAACATTTGTGCTACATTAGTACAGCCCCACAATTAAAATTATCATTAGTGTCTTTCAAAGTCAGAGTTGTGACACTGACAGCAGATCTGACAGAATTTGCTGAATATTGTCGGTTTCGGGACCTATCAGGTAAGATAAAAAATTTCCATTACCAGTTAACTTTACTACAGTTGAGGGAGCCGATAACATTAGACCATGTATGGGCACATTATAGTACAACCACCTCCAGGATTTCCTAATGTCCATATTCCTTTCTCACTAAGCTCCATCACAGTGTAGTAGGTACAGTAAGTTCTGTATATAAACACAGTCCCCGCAGCCCCCTCAGTCAGCTGCAGGGTTGATACAGATCTCTATGTTGCTGTCAATCACAGGGCAGACTGGATACATTTTTGAAACAAACAAAAAATGCTGCTTCTCACTATATAGCTCTATACACTATACAGCTCAATTAACAATGTGACAATGTATGTAACAATGTAACAGTCTATGTGCACCATGAGAAGCCGAACAGCAGCCAGAAAGGGGGGATTCCAGGCACCAGAAATCCCCCCCCCCCCCAGCAAGCCCCCGGGGCTTGAGAACACAAGTAGGTGTGTGTACCTGTGTCTGTTTGGTGTTAGGGGATACGTTTTTGCATTCTAGAAAATAAAACTAACACAGTGTGAAGTAACTGTAGCCTTGGACCCAGGTGCATTTTATACAGAAAGTGACAGTTGGATGCTGACATAACTCTAAACAAAATTTGTGTCTGCCTGTGGGAGGGTTTGTATCTGTGTGTGTATAGGGGACAAAGTAAAATTATGGGAGAGGAGTAAATTATAAAAGATAATGCACCCCCTACTGTAAATTATATAGATATGAGAGGTCACCTTGGAGTTGGAACAGAGGGGGGGGGGGGCCTGGATTTGGGATGGGGGGGCTGGATTTGGGACAGAGGAGGGGGCCCTGGATTTGGGACAGAGGGGGGGGCTGGATTTGAGTCGGGGGGGGCTGGATTTGGAGAGAGGGGGGGACCCTGGACTTGGGACCGAGGGGGGGGGGCTGGATTTGGGACAGAGAGGGGGGACCCTGGATTTGGGACAGAGGGGGGGACTGTTGCCGTGGGACACTAAGAGGGAACTCTGGGCTTAATGTGTATTATCCTGGGCTTAATGTGTAGTATCCTAATAATTTACAGTAGGGGGTGCATTACTATATAACCCAATCCCCTGCTCCAATTGGTAAATAACCAAAACAATTACAAAGTTTAATTGATCGTTAAAATGTGATCCACCTGATCTGTAAAGGTAATCCATTCAGTGAATATCCATATATATATATATATATATATATATATATTCAAAAATTTTAAGATAAAAAACATTATTTCAGTGCATATAAATATATAAAACATTAAAAACATTAAGACATGTACTTGAACTTTCAGTGCATATTACAGTGCATATAAATATATAAAACATTAAAAACATTAAGACATGTACTTGAACTTTCACTGTAATAATGTGTTTAAGCTTTGATTTTTTTGAATATATGAATATACACAAACATGGAAAAGATAATCAATGCACATTCCTAGGCCCCATACAATATCATATTATCTGCACACTGGCATACTTTATAAACAAAGGGGTTTTAGTATACATTACTGTGATCACATGAATGAAAAGCCTTCCAATCACGTCAAGGTAACCCCAGCCTGGACAGTCCTAACTTCACCAATTGTGCTTTGTATATGTTGGATTATTGCTTGAAAAAGGACTTTATGTAGTTTGAAGCATGTCTCAATAAATGTTTGCATTCTGATTTGAAGTACTGTTTGGTGTCCCCTTCCTCTTCTTATTATGTGTTATTTGATCACATGACCCTGAAACCCTTGAATGTTCAGGTTTGAGCATTGGACCTATTATAGTCAATAGGGAAGAATGTCCTGAAATTCGCCCATAATGTGGTTATGCTTACACGGGTTCCTTAGCTAGGTAATAGCACACTTATCACATGTGTCCTGCATGTCTGTAGAAAGAAGGAATTTGTCTCTTTCAAGCCAAATTAAATATAAGACAACAGGTAGTGAAAGACACCCACAAAGTATTCATTTCAGTAACATCCATAGACATCACAACACTTTTTCAGGGGATGGGTGATGCCTTACAAAAGTTAGAAGTCTCTGTAATGTAGTAAAGTTAAAGGGTAACTTTACAGACTCAAGTAGTGAGCTGTCAAAAAGCCAATAGAGCGGATATCTCTTCCATTCTTTCCATGCCTGGTTTTGACTCTCCCACCTATCTCCAATGGAGTGACACTTGCCCATTCATTTGGGGGAGAATGACAAGTAAGAGAGGGGCGCTTTGACCACTTACCACTTCGTTCATAGATCCATAATGAAAAATACTGTCTCCTACTTATTTGGGAAAAGTACCTGGGAGAAAGTGCTTTGGGCACTATAGTTGCCCTTTAATCCACTGGAATGCAAAAGTTATTATCCAGATTTACTTTAAAAAAGTTACATAAATATTAATTTTCTGCTCTCAAAGTCATATGACAGATAATGCCATGCATTAACAAGCCATGGTTCCCATAAGGCAGAGGAAGGCCTCCCATTGAGCTAAACTGGAAGAAGCTTGGCCACATGTAAAAAAAGCAACATGGCAACAGAGAAATGCCTGCAAAGAAAATAAAGGGGTCAAGAGGCAGAGAGAAAGACCACAGTCAGATCTAGATGTTAGATTGGGTCTAATCACAGCAAACAGGTGCCCACTGCTTGTGGTAACTGAAGAGCTGTTTTTGGGAGGGGTGGTAAAGTACAGAAAAGTAAAATTTATCCACAAATTCAACAACAATGTGTTTGCCTTCATAATGGGCACCTTCTGCCTGGAGAAAGTTTTTTCATGCAATCAAATTACAGAGAGATTATCCAAAATCCCTCCTCCTTTTTGTATACTCACCGGCCATTTACCGGCCATGTACGTGTGATGTCACTGACATAACAGGATGCTTCACAGCCACCATCCAGCAGAACCATCTCTCCACACTGAAACCACCAGAAAGATTTGTATAAAGCCTGCTTAATAATGTATTAATATGAGCTGCTTTTGTGCATCATTATATTTTGTATGAACATTGTACATCATCTGTAAAAAAAAAACAGGCAAAATGTCCTGCTGTAACATTGCTTCCTCTTTATACAGATTCATAACTGTTCAAATGGAATGTAGAGCGCTGCTTGCATGCTGAATGGTCAAAGTGCAATATTTTATTTGGACCATTTGGGAAGAAGGAGAAATGCAGTGGCTGATATCTCTAACTAAATTAATTTAGGCTCATTTACAATTACCCTGTTTAAACATAATTTTACAGCACAGTTTGATCAGCCAAAGAGAGCAATTCCTGAAACTGACTGTAAAGGTGCCCATACACTATACTTTGGATGATCCTGCAACCTCCAAAAAAATGTCTGGCCCAAGTTTTTTTGCGATTGAGTTGCAATCACAAAATGAATGTGGCCAGAAAGGGAGTTTCATGTGAACGTCAGAAGGTAAAACTGCCATCTGTCAAACACTGTTTGACACTTAAGACTGTCGTTATGGTTAACTTTAGCTTGTATAACATAAAGGTGAAAATAGGCACACAACGTTTCGGCGACACTGCTTGCCCTTCCTCAGCATGTTAACCTTATACAAAAGTGTGGCTCTTTTCACCTTTATGCTATACGTTACTTACTTACTGTGGCACAGGTTATAAAGTGTACCTCTATCTGGACTCTATACTTATTATTCATTACCTTAAGCTTTAGCTTGTACTTAATTAACACATCAAAGAGCAAACCTACCCTAAACATGTCTTATGCCATCCAAACACTATGTAGATAGATTAGTTTACTTGGATTTTGCAAAGACTTTTGATACAGTCCCCCATAGGCGACTAATGAATAAGCTAAGGTCTGTTGGTCTGGGGAGTCGCATTTGTACATGGATAGAAAATTGGTTAATGAATAGGATGCAGAGAGTAGTTGTTAATGGGGCTTCATCATTATGGACTAAAGTGCTAATTGGGGTGCCACAGGGTTCTGTGTTGGGGCCGCTTCTATTTAATCTATTTATTAATGATTTGGAAGTGGGTATTGTCAGCAAGGTTTCTGTGTTTGCTGACGACACAAAACTTTGTCGACCATTAAAAACTTCAGAGGATGTGCAATCGTTGCAAGGGGATCTAGATAGATTATCACATTGGGCTGCTAAGTGGCAGATGAAATTCAATGTTGATAAATGTAAGGTGATGCATTTTGGACTTAAAAATCCTTCTGCTACTTATACTATAAATGGCTGTTAAGTGAATCCCTGTTGGAAAGGGATCTTGGAGTTTTGGTGGATAACAAACTTAAAGGTAGCAAGCAGTGCCAGACGGCAACAGCCAGAGCCAGCATTGTATGTTTGTATAAAGAGAGGTATGGATTCAAGGGACAAAATGTAATTTCCCTCTTACAAAGCATTGGTAAGGCCTCATTTGGAATATGCAGTGCAATTTGGAATCCTGTGTACAAAAAGGACATTTTGAAATGGAAAGGGTTCAGAGAAGGGTAACTAAATTAATAAGGGGATTGGGGGAGCTTGAATATGAAGAGAGACTGGAAAAGTTACAATTATGTACGCTGGGAAAAGGCGCATGCGTGGGGATATGATTACTGTGTATAAATACATTAAAGGGCCATACAATAAACTATCTGGGGCATTGTTCACCAATAGAACATGTCAAAGGACACGAGGACATCCCTTAAGACCTGAAGAAAAAAAGGTTTAGGCTTCAAGTTCGGAAAGGGTTTTTCACTGTGAGAACGGTAAAGCTATGGAACTGTCTCCAGGACGTTGTAATGGCAGGTTCATTGGTCAGTTTCAAAAAAATGGATGAGTTTCTGCAACAAGGAATGTTGCAAAGTTACTGGTATTGATACATAAATTAGAGTTGATCCAGGGAAATTTCCGATTTCTGAGTCAGGAAGGAATTTTTTCCCCCTTCATAAATTTGGTGGGTTTTTTTTGCCTTCCTCTGGATCAACAGTTAGGCAGGAAATGAGGATATTGCTAGATGGGTTGGACTGGATGGAGGTATGTCTTTATTCAACCTCAAATACTATACTATATTACTATACTATACTAGACATTCTAATCTACCCAATGTCTGTAAAGTGCACTTTTGGCTCAGTGGTTCTCACCCTCTGACTTTCCTGCAAAATTCATACATTCATTTTGAGCATATTGATCAAATTGATCATAAAAAAAAGAATAGGTCAGGTGGTTCTTCTGATGTTGCGTGGCTGTCAGGAGAATCATGGATGTTTTGTACGATGTAAGTCAGAAGAAAACTACTTTTAAACGAACCTTAATTATCTGGTTGTTCTTTACATAGTGTAATGTAGTAGCTCTGTTCCCACCAGCAACCACCGGGGGAAAGGCAAGAATGTCAGCGCCTCGAGCCCGCGATTCAAAGTCAAACTGTGAAAATCGTAAAAGTATATGTTAAACAAAGTCAGAAAACCTTACATACTGTAGTAGACAAATGAACAATATTTGTAGACTTTCTGTAAACTGTATACATATGCCCAACCAAGTCATAACTATGATCTACTTTAACCTGCATTTGTTGTGGCATTTCACGTGCATTTTGTTGATAATTGTTAAAGATTAAGTGTGAAGATAGAAAAATATTTACTTCCTTGCTGTAATCTCCCAGTGGGACGGACTTGCTCAGTTTGCTTCTTTTAGAGAAAGAGAGTGATATAGCTTTTAGAGAGAGTGAGTGATATAGCTCCTTCATAGCAATCATAAAATTACAGATTGCTTTCAGAATTTATGCATGGTATCGCCCATTGACTGTCATTGCCGTTATTACCCACCGTGGTGCAACTTACCAATAATGGTATCCATCGGTTCACACTGACAGCTAATGGATTTACTAAGTGTAGGATTCAAACAATAGGAGCTGCACAACAGACTCCCAATATCCCACAGCGTCCTATGCCAGTGATATTTTCACCAGTCTAGCTAATAAACCATTAGATTGGTACAGGCACGCTATACAGGGAGAAAATATATTTAATAAAGGTCAAAAATACAACGTTTAGAGCCTAGAGGCACTTTAAAAAGAACAGATAGGCTCAAAACTGGTTGTGTTTTTGACCTCGTTATATATACTTTCCCACTGTATAGCACATCTGTACCAATCTAATTGTTTGCTTGATGTAGGATTGAAGAGGAGATCCAAATCCCCACCACCTTCCAGCATATGTCTCCATATAATGTACGGTAACATGAATGCTAAGCATATATCACCCTTTCCATATTATTCCCACACTGTTAACAATATACCCATTCTGGTTCCACCGGGTTGAACAGGACAAACTCACACCTTAGCATATAAGAAAGCTTCTTTCACCGGTGCCTTTCCACATCTCATGGTTTGTATGAAGGCCTGGAATGTGAAAATGACAACAAAAATGACTGAGTCTTTAACTCATTTCTTAAAATAGGTTTGCAATCAAGGCACCTATGACTCTAAGCACTGTTCAAACACCAAAAACTAAATTAATTTGCTTAAATGTAGCCATCATATATCATAAAGCCCTAACTGCTGTGTCCATGCCTCTGTGTGGGTGTGTCCTTGCAGTTTCTATGGATTCACCACTAGAGGGAGACACAAACATGCACGGATACAGGACAACTATAATTACCTTACCCATTGTCCACCGATGGTAAGTACCCAGAGTGAGAACCTAAACCACCTGAGTTCATATTCTATGATTTGGAGAGCGCCCTTAAAGTTTGCTTGGTGGCTTTGTCTTTTATTCTATCTGCAACTATGGCCAATGAGGAGACACATCTTGTAGAAGTTCAATACAATTATAGAAAAAACAAATACAAAACAAGTGCCTGTTAACATTCATTTGTTAGATAATGCTGATATGATGGAATGTTGTTATTATGGAAAGTTTTTCTAGAATAATAAGATGGGTCATACATTACAGGCCTTTCATCATATTGATTCCTATTTGATCCTAATTAAAGGGTATCTCCACTGAGGAAAAAGCATTTTTTTTTTTTGGTTTATTTTAAAGTACACCATCCCCCAACCCTCCCCCTACCTTTTTTTCCCCAGAATTCCCTTTCGTTTGATTGTAGCAGCATGGGAAATTTGTGCAGGTTCCTGGGGGTGTGTCTTCCCCTGTGCTGGGAGTGCTGTCACTCAATGTGCATCATCATGGTAGCAGACACACCCACTTGGCTGCAGTAAGAAATCCTTTCCTCCCTGACTCTCTAAGTTCATTTTTCCAGCTGATTATGCAGAGAGAGACAGGGGAGGAAAAGTTAAACCCTCTTCCCACACTACTGTAACAAATACAGGGGAACTTGTGTTGTTTTTAATAAAGATTTGTTTGTGTCTAACTCTAAGATTGATTTCATAGGGGATGCTGGGAATATGAGGCAATCTGGTATGGGAGGGAGTGGAAGAGAGAAAAAGGAAGTACCTGATTACTCCTCCATTAATTAGTGAGGTCAGCAAGTTGCTGTGATGGTCATGTGATTATTCCTCCATTTAGCAGTGAACAAAGTAGCTTGGAGAGCTGTGATGGTCATGTGATTATTATTCCTCCATTTAGCAGTGAAGTGTGTGTGTGTGTGTGTGTGTGTGTGTGTGTGTGTGTTCGACCAGACAGCAGTCCCGACGGATCCTCTCACATTCTGCGCATGCACTAAAGGAAAACACGCGTCGGACATTTTACATGCAGGCAGTCAATGAAAGTGGGCGGACCTGCACCATCCACAGCGTTCTGGGACAAACTCATTGGATTTCTTCTAAACTACTGCTCAAAGACACAGGATACTGCAGGTACATATCCACCATCCACATATCTATCCTTACAACCCAGGTGACTTTTAGCAGTGGAGATACCCTTTAAAATCTGACATATGGAAATACATTGTTATATCGAAATGTCAGGACAGTATTCTAGCTCCATACCTGAGAGGAAATGCGTCCAGCTTGCTTCATAAGCTCGATTTCAGCTTGAGACTTGACTAACCGCAGCTGCTGCACTAGATGCCGCATAGGTCTGATTCTGTTCTTTCCCCGTGATTTAAATTCTACCAGTGACTGCAAAAAACTGGAGTGAAGGGCAGAGTGCGCTGGTCTGGAGTAGTCATACCACACAGTCACACCCTCATCTGAGCAAGACCCAATAAAAAGAAATAAGTTAGAAAACTAGAAATTCAGTTGGCGACGTCTAAAGTGTCAGGGAAAACATTTTTAAGAAGTACAAATGGTTCAATACAAAACTTTGGCAGAAGATAAGGTTGCCAGCCAGCCAAATGGTTGTATTGATAAAGGTCCCAGAATCAGGTCAGAAATGTTGCTGGATGCACTTTATTAAAGGTGCACTTTATTAAAGGGCATCTTCACACTTAAAACCAAAAAACTGATCACTCGTCAGTTACCTGCTCCCAACAACAATTGATATATTCAGCACATTATTATACTGTATGCATTACTAAAAAGACTGGTGTTTCCCCTTCTGCCTCCTCTGCACTTGCTCAAGCTCATAAAAAAACTCATTGAGCAGAGGGAGGAGGCAGATACCTTTGCCAGAGCGGAAGAGACTTATTACAAATCTGGTTAAAAATGCATGTTGTAAGATTCTTACAAGAAGAACAAAACTAACCGTGATAGAGAAAGGGAGGTGAAATAGCCTGTTTGCCACCTATTGTAGTATCAGGTATTCAACAAAACCTCATTATCTTGATTCAAGAGACAATGTAGTTAATCTCAATAGCCCTCCCACCCTATAGAGACCTGATTATCATCTCCAAGGTGTAGGTCTATAGATACTAGTATACAAAGGCCTTCATCAAGATTAAACAACAAGCCAATCAGAACTGGCCTAGTATTCCTGACATCATCAGTCACATGGGAAACCTTTCATGAAGAGAAGGGGTTGGAAGGTTTGGAAAATCAGCCAATCAACCTGTCTGGAAAAGGGGTAAGGGGCTGGAGGCTTCAGAACCTAACCAGTCAGACAGAGTTCTTTACAATGTCCAGGAGCATGAACAAACCATATAAACTCATGGATTTGCCAGGATGGAGAGAGGATCATGGGGGATCTGAAGGATGGATCCAAAGAGACTAAGGAAAAAGTACACCTCTCATTGACTGTTCCTGTCTGTGGATCTTGGCTTCTACTTTTATACTGTTATTGGTTATAGACCTGTTTCTACTTTGGCTGTTCCCTGATGTACTGATCACTTTGTAAGTTTTACTTGACGTCTGACTAGTAACCGGTTTTGCAAATATTCTTCTGTATAATTATTCTTGTAATCAAACATATATATATATTAATATATTTTATTATCCGAGTGATTTCTTTGCCACACTGCCTGTAAAAGAACCCCATATTTTAAGTTGTATAGAAATCTTACAATGTAATAAACTGGCAGAAATAGCAGTTGGAGTTGAAGGCAGATAACAGAAAAGTCACCAGTTTTTGTTTTAAAGGTGGATATGCCTAAAACAAAATTGGAAAAGACTCATCATTTGTTATAACAATGTACTACAAAGAATTGATGATTGCTCAAGGACAAGTTTACTGATGAGATGTGATTTCCATTCACATTTTAAAAGCAAGTTCCCTTTGTACTGAGACACCAAATAGAGAGAAAATTAATATCCCTAGTGAAATTGATAAAAAAGATTGTTCTTACAATCTGATGGAAGGCTGCAATCAGTATTAGATAAATGTTCTATTATTATTTAGTTTCCTATTTTTAATTAATAAAAGTCTCAGGTTTCATACCATGCAACCCGGGTAGAACATGTTTAAATTCCTCTGTGGAGAAAGCTTCATCCACCCCAGTAAGCGATACAGTTCCATCTGTGCCAGAACGTGGTCCATCCCACAGTTCTCGGCTAGGGTCCCTGCGTGGCACATACAGTTTGGCGGTGTGAGAAGAAAGTATTTGTCCAGGCTTACTCTGCAGTAAAAGGATACTATCAGGCTCCAGAAACCCACACAGGTAGAGGAAATCATTGTGCTGGTGAAAAGGAAAGGGGATGTCACTGGTCATGTAAAGGGTAGGATTAGAGAGGATGACAACAGCATGATCTGTGCCACAACCCAGAGTCTGAGATTCCTTCTGGACAAGAGACATCAACTTGTGACGACGAAGAGCATATTCCGTCTGTGTTAACCCTGGCGTGACCTCTCCTGAGAAGAAATACACGTACACAGGTAATAGCCTGGTGGCTGAATTTCTGGAATTTGCTAAATGCATGGTAGACAAAGACATATATAGCCTGTTAATTAAAATTTTCTACACAAGAAAATTTATGTTTAAAAAAAAATATAAAAAGTATCTTTAATTAATATTTGGTAAGCTGGAGTACTGCTTACCAAACAGCAAGAAGTCCACATCCAATATTTGTGTCAGCAGGACTCCAACAGCCCTAAGACAAAGAACTATTTGCCAATGTTGCAGAATAAGCTATAGTAAGAAAGAAATCTCCAGACATGATTGCCCTTAAAGGTTCAATTTACTCACTTTGAGAACTTAACATTATCTGAAATTTGAGAGAAGTAAAATTGTGGTACTCACTTATATATCTGTGCTTGCTTTGTCTTTAAATCATGCTCCTAATCCCCCCCACCGTCCCTTACTCCTTGTAGTGTCTGTGACACTTAAAAGCTCTGCACAGCCTCACCATAGACCCTGCTCTGCTTACACGTCTCGCCTCCCTCTCCCCTGCCTTCTTTTTTCTGCTGTTGCAGAAAGTGTGCTGGCAGGCAGTCAAAGATCCTACTAAGAGGTAAGAGTTTGTGATTTCAAATGATGATTTCTCAGAATTTACAGCTCAGATTTAAAATCCGAAAAAAACATTGGAATAGTATGAAAATTCGATTATAGATGCCTTTTAAAGGGCAACTACACCCTAAAAACAACTCCCCCCGAATTTTATTTTGCGCTATTTATTCCGTTAAATATTGTTGCAAACATTATTTTTACAAGCCAGGAAAGGATTTTCCTTGTCAGAATTCCAACTTGTAATTATTTTTTTTTGATTGAACAGAGCCATGCAGACTGAAATTTGAAAGCACCGCAAAACTAAAGTGAATTCCTTTTAAATGAAAGCAAATAATAAAGTATGAATACGTAAGGTTCGTACACACACGCGATCGCGGATCCTGACCCCGCCACGCACAATGTGTATGTGACCGAAACGGACGGTCGGTCAGGGATCGTTGCCCAACCGACCAGCCGGATCTCCGAAAGACTGGCCGTTTCGCCCGATAAAGGGCCCATACACGGGCCTATTATAGGCCGAAACAAACGTTCATACACATCGTCCATTGCGGGTCGGGACCCGCGATTGCACGTGTGTACGAACGTTTACTCTTGTCTCCCATTCAATTATAAATAGGGTGGCACAGGGCATTGTTTTTAGGGTGTAGCTTCTTAGTCAAGAGTCACACATTCTTCCATAAAGAAAACCTAGGCACAATGTAAGCTTCCTGCTATGAGTTCCATAGCTGGTATCCCATAAGCAATAAAAAGTCCTTTACTCTTTTGCCCACAGTCAAAGAAAACATGTACTACTTTCCCAAATCCAAGACAGCCAGGGATCCCAGATACTGAACTGCTTTCCATTCATGCCTGGCAATGGAACATAACAAAGAAAATATCTAAAAATGGTGGAAAAATGCTAAATGTGATTAAGGAAAACATTTTGAACAGATTTATTTTCAATTAACCTTAAGAAGGTTAGCTTAAAAAAAAAAAAAAAAAAAAGGGAGGGGGGGCCTTGAGGTTCGATGTGAGCACACTTAAGTAGCTCCGGTACTTAACATTGAACAGAGGCTAAACACAGCATTCCCAGTGGGTTTTTATTCACCTTTCACTACACAACAAACCTCTTATAACCAGATGATCTAAAGGGCAGAAGTCCTCCGGAATGGCTCAAAAACTTGAAAAGTTCGCCTGGAACAGGACGACCGCCAATCAGGCCGCAATGACTCCCTCCCCCAAGAAACGCTTCCCAGATGTGCCGCCTAATCCTCCTCTGCCTGATGATGAACCTGGCCAGGCTCCGACACCTACGAGCGCGGAGCCAACCTTGACGGGGCTACAGCAGCAGCTTTTAGGGGCGAAACAGATCTCCAGACGTTCCTTGGCGGCCATGATTGAGGAAACTAGGTCAGATAGCTCCCTCCTTAGACATGACCTCCAAAAGATCAGGCACCGGGTCAGTGAGGCCCAAACGCGTGTATCCACACTCGAGGCATCCCATGCACGATTGCAGACCTTCAGTAAAGAACTACTGACCACAAAAGGAAAGCTCGATGATTTGGAAAACAGGTCAAGACGCAAAAATCTCCGCTTCCTTGGCTTCCCTGAAGGAGCCGAGGGGCAAAAACTGGCAGCTTTTGGAAGCATGGATTGGCCTGAAATTTGGCTTGGAAGGCCTGTCCCCTCAATTTGCAATTGAGAGGGACCACCGCATTGCCGCCAAAGCACTGGCTCCTGGAATGCCGCCTAGGCCTCTCATTGCTAGGCTATTAAAGGCACGAGATAGTGACTGGATCTTAAGGAGTGCAAGAACCTTGCGTGACCTCACATATGAGAATACCACGGTCAAGATATTCCCTGATTATTCTCTAGACCTACAACGCCTAAGGGCCACTTTTATGGAAGTTAAAAAGCGCATGGCGGCCGCAGGAATAACGTACTTCATAGCCTACCCAGCAAGACTGAGAGTTGTAATGGACGGCAGAGTCAGATTCTTCGAGACTCCCATGGATGCCTTTTTTTGTATGGACTCTCGCTAACAAACCGGGTAATACAGCTTCATTACTACTCCCCCCCCTTGACTTTCCCTAACCCCTCCCTTATCACCCGATCCTCTACCCCAAGGGGACATACATTTGTGACATTGTGGTACTGGGACCCCACCAAGAAATTACTGAGGTACTAGTTTTATACCGTAGCTAATCCGCAGATTGACCCACTGCACATGGTAATAAGTGGGGATGGACAGTGGGACGATACCGCTACCTAACTCCCGTGCAACCCGCCCAACCTTTTTTGACGGTGAGTTACCGAACTAAAAGCCTGCTTATTACCCCTCGTGCCCCAGGCTGTCCCCCTCTCTGTTGTGGGTTTGCGGCCTACCAGATGTATTTGGGAACTTTTGTTGGGCCTGCCTAATGACGTGTAGCACAAAGGCTAAAATGGAACACGTGGGCCATGGGGCCTTGCTTTTCACAGTGACAACGCCATGAAGGCGACAGAGGGGGAAGGGTCAGATGGTATAGGAATTTGTATGAATATGTTACCCTCCCTGTGGCAGGAAAGATACCCGCTAGCAGAGGTCCGAGATGGCACACACGGACTGCTATCCACTGCACAGTAGGCTGGAGGATCAACATAACCCTAGGCCATAAACCCCTTTGAAAATGCCAGACCTATTCTGCATCAAATTTGGGGTACGACTCGCCACTTTGGGCAACAAATTGGGCCTGGCACTTGAGAGACACCGATCCCTGCCGCACGCAAGCTTCAACCGATCTATACGGGCAATAGCCTGCCAAGACACTGACTTACATATCCTATTTCCTGCCCTGCATAACCTAATCTGTCCTCTTTTCTTCTGTGGATGTGCAATCAATATACTGTGTTTGGAGACCTTCACCAAGCTTTCCGGATGGCTGGGGACGCATAGGCCAAGACGACCATTATTGGCCGAAGCTTCCTACATTGCACCCATATGGGTACAGAGTTGCACGGGAGATGGTGGGGGGAGAACTGGGCAAAGAATGACTCTCCTCACCAAACAGGTATGCCCTGAACATGGACACAGCCTTGGACTATAATGACAGTATTTGTCAACCCAATGTGCCAGTATATGTCTCCTTTCTAAGCTTCATTTAGACTGCTCATGGTACCCCTTCCAACCTCCCCCCTCCCCCCACACTCTGTGACTCTGGGGCCTGAGCATGCAATATGCATTACCCCAGTCCTATATCTTGGGCCCCCTTAATAACTGGTGGACTACCGCTTGACCATCACCCCTCAGGATACCAAGGGGCCCGAGTCTGTAAATGAACAATGAACTGAATTGGGACCAAATTTAATAAATTTATACAGGCCTGAGATCCATTCATATCCATAATGTAACAATAATATTTTATGGTAAATAACATTATATAAGGTGTGATATAACGGTAGTTTATAGAATATTACAATTTTATTATAAGATATAGATATAAGGTGTTGAAAATACTGCAATGTATTGCATATAACCCGTGTTTTTTCCTCCTCAACCTTTTCCCCCCCTTCTGTCCCCCCTTCTTCCATTCACCCCCCTCCTCTCCCCCCCCTGCCCCCCCTTCTTCCATTCCCCCCCCTCCCCCCCCCCCCCTTCTATCCTCCAAACGCCTCTACCATTCCCCCACTGCATTTTTCTAAAGAACAACATCGCTACATCACACTAATCTACTACAGACTCTTGTACCTGGTATACTGTAAGGAACATACATTACTCCATCACTCACTCCAAGACTAGGCACATACCTATGCAAAACAAAAATGGGCACGGCTCATAACAATGCCCACCTACAGTGGTATCCCCCTGGTATGTAGAATAACTGGTCACTAAACTATAAACACTTGAGAAACCCAACAATGAACAGCTGTATGTTATAATCTGGTTTTACTATATATAATGAACTCACTTTGGGAATGCTAACCCTATGATATTACCAGGCACTCACGGGATATTTCTCCCCTCTAAGGCCGCAGAAACCGCACATAGTGCATACCCTAAATTGTCCAGACAACCTGGTAATTTATTGTTTTTTTTTTATTTCCATCGGACTGATAAGGTCCATTTGGACTAATATTATATTGTTTATTTAAGTTATTGTTATTGTGTTTATTTGTATGCCAAGAATTTCCTAATGTAAAACATGACATTAAACCATTTCTTCACAGCCATGGGTTCCACGCTTAAACTGTTAACTTGGAATGTGAGAGGTCTGAACAACCCTAAGAAAAGATTAGCAGTATTCACTCAATTATACTTACTTAAGGTGGATGTGGTTTGCCTCCAGGAGACACACCTCTTCCCTGACACTACCCAGTATGTCCAGAGACCATGGATTGGTTGGACAGCGCACCGCACTTAGATAATGCCTTAGATATACTATACATGAAGTAAAATCAGACAAAAAATTACAATAACTTTGTGTTGCCCTCACTATAGATACCACCCAAGATATTCTGGTGGGAATCTATGACCCCCCCTCCTGCCACCCTAAAACCAATACAAGAAACGTTACCCTTTCTCTCCAAATATCTATATGCACACTTAATATGCCTCAGTGATTTCAACTCACTGATGGAACCCACACCAGACAGGCATTGTTGGCCTGGGACACCGGGTGCCTCCTTTACTCTCCTCCCGTATAAAGTAATCACTGAACTAGATTGGGTGGAAATCTGGAGACTTCGAAACCCGTATATCAAGCAATACACATGCCACTCTAAAACTTAAGGTGGCCATACGCCAGCACGATATTACTTACCCGACCGACCGCTCACGCGACGTTCCTGTGATCCTGCCGGAACCACCTCTCCCGATCTTATATGCGATCGCAAAATGAATGGGATTTTGCAATCGCATGTCGGTCGTATATAAGATCGGGAGAGTGGTTCCGGCAGGATCGCAGGAACGTCGCGTGAGCGGTCGGTCGGGTAAGTAATATCGTGCTGGTGTATGGCCACCTTTACAACTCCCTTTCACGATTGGATTGTTTTTATCAGCAGAAACACCAACCCACTTTTTCAAAACATAACTTACCTCCCAAGAGGTATATCAGATCATTCTCCAGTTCTGCTTACGCTACAACCCCCTACACGACCCCGAAGCTGGCAACTCCGCCCATTCTGGCTGACACTATTCCCTGAACAGGACCCCATCCCCGAACAAATAAATATATACCTCAGCCTGGATCACGGGTAGGTTCCACCAGGAACTCAATGGGATGCTCTCAAGGCAGTACTAAGGGATCACCTTCAAAGCACAATAACGCATATCAAACGAATAATGGCACACAATGAAATCCAGCTGGCACAAGCCCTTCAAAAAGCAGAGGTTGACTACATAGCCCCTCTCTACAGAACAAAACTATCTGGTGAGCGGCTCAATCCCACAATGACAGTACTCTCATTAAAAAACATGCCAGAAAAGAGTTATTTAATAAACAACAGTACTTCGAGTGTGGGCACCAATCCGCTAAACTTTTAGCAAGAATGGCACATGGCCTGAACGATCAACACACAATTATACAGCTACAAGACCCGACCAAAAGATTGGCGACAGCCACACCAGATATTTTAAGCTGTATAACAAGATACTACACTGCATTATACCAGACACAATTCCAGGCCTCTCAGGATACCCTAAGTATTTGGACTCCATTACATTCCCCAAACTGACAACTACAGACTCCACCATCAACCAATCAACCTCAACGAACATCAAACAGCTGTGGGTGAGATGGCAACTCATAAATCACCTGGTCCTGATGGACTACCCATAGAAATATATAAAAAATATGCAGAACCACTACTTCCCTTCTTATTAGCCACACTAAATGTAACCCTTCAAGGGAACGCCCTACCAACTTCCATGTGCCTATGTAACTCTACTACTTAAGGAAGGGAAAAGCCCTCTAGAGTGTGGTCCTTACAGGCCAATATCTCTAGCTAAAGTCCTAGTCAATAGACTAAACTAATCTCCACAATTATATACCCCAACCAGACAGGGTTCATGCCAGGGAAGTCAACATCCATCAATATAATAAAAACCCAAATACATACACAGGTCGATCACGACAATACAGGAACACGTATTCTACTATCACTAGATGCGCAAAAAGCGTTTAATTCTGTTGAATGGCCCTTCCTACACTCACGTCTCCAGAAATATATGGTTTTGGACCCCTATTCCGTAAATGGATTAAACTGTTAAATGAGAAACCCACAGCTAAAATCAGGGTAAATGGAGCAACATCCACCCTATTTCCAAAAGAGAGGGGTACTAGACAAGGATGCCCCCTATCCCCCTACTTATTTGCCCTTGCGATTGAGCCGCTTGCCATTAAACTTCGCACATCGCCCAATATAACAGGATTTTAATTAGGAGCGCACGCTTCTCTACTTAGTTTATATGCAGATGGTATGATTCTCTTATCTGGCAGACCCGCATGAATCCCTCCTTACAGTCCACAAATTGATAAAACAATTCAGCCCTCTATCTGGACTTCACATAATATGGGAAAAATACAATTTACTCACCATTGACCCACTGCCTCCAATCCCCTCCATAAGAAATCTAGTACCAGTAGTGAGTAACTTCCGCTATCTTGGAATTCAAGTAAGCAAAATCAGCTAACTTGTTTTATACCCTCAACTTAGAACCTTTACTGGAAATGGTCCGAACAAAAATATGGAAAAAATTATCCATCAATCTAATGGGTTGAGTAAATTTACCAAAAATCATATTACTATCATATGTACATCCATTGATTGACCCAATACCCTTTGGAATGGAGGCCCCGGAGTCTGGGTGAGATCGTATCTATTTATTTATATATATCCCTTTACATAAGTGTACCGAGTTACATTAAATCTATAGGGGTGGACGCACCCTTGAGAGATATACATATATTATATTTACGATCCCCAGATGGTTTGTCCATGTGTTAAATTCATATTAGTGACTGCGCATTCCAGCCATTTTTGTATTCCCTTGGACGTTTGGGACTGTATATTTACTTATACATGCACTTTACCATCTATTTTTTCATCTCCTAGCCCTACCTATTGTTTTAACATGGTGTTTTAGGATTTATTGCAGATACTATTTATATATTTACTGAGTTTTAATGTATGTGTTCATATTAGTAACTTTGTGAGTTTTCAATAATAAAGTATTGTGTATCTTTGGACAGTAGTGTGAATACACTTTTTTGTGTGGGATAGCACGGAATATGGTTCCTTTGCCCACACTCATAGTCTATATTGCTGATGGTCTATTGGTAGTAGAGTGCCATGGAACTTATTGTTCCATGTTATAGCGGAGGCTTTTCTTCTGTTCTTTCTTTACCTTGATTCAAATATCTGCAAATTATATTTAGCATTCTAGCGGTTTTCAGGGCAACAAAATACCAGTATCTGTAAATCCCATCATTGAGGCAGGTGGAGAGAGGCGCCTGGTGTCCAGGCTATACACATGCTCACTACAAGCTACAGCCCAATAAGATACCATGAACATTCTAAATAAATGGACAAAATTAATGCCCACACTTACAGAAGACTGGGAAGAATTGGCAGAATGCCACCTTCTAGCCTCACCATCGGCACCTAACAAGCAAATGCAATACTACATACTACATCAGGCATACCTCTCACCCCATAGATTATCTCGCATGTCACCTTCTCACTCCCCGGAATTCCCTAAGTGTCGCCAAACCCCGGCTGATTTCTACTATCTCCTATGGGACTGCCCAAAGTAACCCGCTACCTCTCAACTATAATGCCGTACCCTGTCCCTCAGGAACCAAAACTCTATCTACTGGGTATCTCGACTGAGGAGATCTGGAACAAATGTGAACTGAGTTTTCTACGGGAAACATTGTTCTATGCTAGAAGAGCAATTGTGCTCTCCTGGATGGCACCCACTTCACCTACACTGGTGAGCTTGAAAACAATAGTAACCCATATGATTCCATACCTTAGACTGATATATATACATAGAGCCCACCTTTCCAAATTTCCAAATAAAATATGGTCTCTGTCGCCAAACGGAATTTCATAGTATTTAAGTTTTATGTAAATAAACCTTCAGAAGTGATAACTATCAATCACCTTCCAATAATGCACTGAGACAAAATCATGGCTGTAATCATCCCCCGGATAAACAACTATAATAAAATGACGAGAATCGGGAACACTTCCATTCATGTCCTCCTCAGCTGACCCTTAAATAAACTTTACTGATGGTATAGAAACTGTTTGAATTGTTTATTTCCCTAATCACAGGTACCCCCACTCTTGGCTCCCCCCCTCTTATAATTAAATTATAAATGAGAAATCCAGAAGCAAATTAAAATGAATAAGTTTATTTGAAATGGCAAAGACAAATGATAAATACTACGAGATATAAAGAGCAGAACTGTATTTTTTGATGCCTTTGTATTTGTATTTATGTATATATGTTTCCTGGAAGCTTAAATAAAATAAGTTTAAAAAAAAAAAAACACCTTAGGTAGGTTAAAGAGAATTAAAGCTAAACTACATATGGGACAGAATGCTATCTACAATTGTCTACCACATAGCAGCAAAATGTCAACAATAAAATTCTCAGTAAGGGTGAGGCCACACTACAACGCATAGTAGCGCACCTGAACCGCCCACACGGACCCAAACTATTGCGCATGCATTTTCGTTTTGCCAGTGCGCTTTTCTGTTTGCTATGATTACGCAATGTTGTGGATGCGATAGCACTAAAGTCACATGCGCTCCAAATAGCAGATCAAAGGGCAGCGCACCTAGTGTGACCCGACCAATTGGCGAAACATAAGTATGCACTTTTAAGCATACGACCGGACCACGTGTTAAAACGGATTGGGCTGGTCTGGCCCTTGGTACTAATTCTGTAGCTTTCCTCATGCCCATGGAATACTAATTTGTTTTCTGACTGCTCAGCCTTGTTTAGAAAGTTTAAAGAAAGGTGAGCCAGTAACGAACTGACAGCTCTGGCAAGGGGAAAAGAGAAGGTCTACAGAAGTCACTTTGCACACACAGATTTGTACATGGGTCCATGACCCATACCAACAAGGTGAAACCTACCCGATTACTCCACTTGATTTTTTGTTCATTTCCAGCATTTTGATAGGGATTATAAATTCTATTAAAAACAACCAAAACATTAAACACAAGTAAACTGTGCAGACCCACAATTAAAATGAATATCCAAATAGGTACCATGCATAACTCCACACCCCATATAACAGAGACATGTTTCCTAGCTGTGCTAGTTCCTCATGAGTTTCTGAGGAAATGGCACAGCTACAAAATTACATTTTTGTATGGAGACTCCTCCTCTCTGACAGACTTATAAAATGTATATTTTACCTTTAGTTATCCTTGGACTTTTGTAAATCAAATTTTAGTTTTGTAACTTGGCTCTACAACTCACCTGGCTTTAAGCATTGTGGGTGAGTAAAAGGGCTTGGTTGACCTAGATACCTCTTTGGAAGCTTCAATAGCTGTTCAGGTTTCAGAGAGTATTTTCTTTGAATACAGGAAATACAGCCTATAGAAAAAATAAGACAACAGTACAATGACCAAAAAAATATATTACTGAAACCTATACTGTTTTTGAGACTAAAATGAGAAATATTGAAATGAAATCCATCAGGTTCCATCCTGTTTGATATTGTGCACCATTTATATGAAGATACAAACAGCTTATTAAAGGGCATCTATAGTGGGAAAATAAACTTTTTTTCCCTTTCTTTCCATGTGTTCTATAATTCCCCCCAACCCCCAGAGAGAGATACACAAGTTAGAAGAAGACATGATTGCATTCCTCTTCTCCTACTTGTACTGTCAATCAAATCCCTGTGACGTGATCCTCTTCCCTGCTCAAGTCCCTCCCTCCTCCCTGCTCTGTTACAAACATAGAGATCTGAACATTAGCAGGGGGAGAGGGGAAGCTTTGATGGCAGAGATAAGGCTGCACTTGACCCCCCTTCTTGATAGACTTCACTGATTGATGATGGCCACTGTGCATGGGTGTGTTTTTCAGGATGTTGAACTTTTAACTCCTACTGCACATGATAAGCTTGTCGGTTAGCCGGAGTTGAGACAAGGAGGAGGTAAACGGAGTCACTGACAAAGATAGGATAAAGGCAGCAGAGAGTGAATTTAACTTTGCAATGGGCCAATGTGTTTTTTTCACTATAGATGCCCTTTAAAAGGCAAGTCCAGCCTCAAAACACTTTACATAAGTTTAAAGGGCAATTATAGTGAGAAAATTGTTTTTTTTTTAATTTCTTCTAATGTATCCTATAAGTCATCCCAACCACCAGGGTACCTTTAGTTTCTTTAAATTCTTCATAGTCCCCGAGATATAAGCCTTTGAATATGCTGTGATTTGTAGGAGCTGCTACACCTCATCTGTCACTCAAAGGCACACACCCACACAATCCAAAGCTCCCCTGCACTACTGTCACACACTCTCACCCACACTATATGTACCATGTGCAACATATAGTCAAATGCTGTAGTGCTAAACACAATCAATAAACCATTAACCCAGTAATATGAGCATAACACACTATAAAACAGCCCCTCCCCCCAAAAACAATATCTTATATACATACAAAACCAGTGACTCAAATGGAACACTAATACAGTATATATAATACAGTAATACAGACTATATACCAAACAAGACACACAGTGCAATGTATGAAATATATAGACTAAAGCAACTGAAATGTAACAGGACAACAAGCAGTGTCACTGTGTTTGTGAAGGTCTCACTACAAGCTGCTGTTACACTGACTCTCTTCAGTGATTATGATCTCAGCTAAGCAGGGGAGAGATATGAACTTTAGGTAAAAAATAAATAACAATTAGCAAAGTTAGAGAACAGGGAGAGTTCAGTAACTTACTTGTAAAGAATCTCAGCACCACTTGTCCTCTCTCCCCCTCTGCCCCTCCCTTCAGTATATTGCTACTTTATTCCACACTTTGATTGCTTGCAGTCTAGCTCTGGAAGGGAGGGGTCAACAGGATGTCAGCACTTCATTTAAAGTCCTTTCAACTGACAATGCTCGGACTCTGTATACAGCCCGTCACTGCTTGAGGGGGAGTAGAGAGAGAGGGGAGGGGGACTACACAGCTTGGTACAAACTTCTGCCAGTGTGAAGAAATGAAGCCACACAGAAACATGAAAGTAAGGCAGCTTATACAAAGTGATCTATACATTGTATACAGACAAAGTTTTTTTTTCACTATAGTTGCCCTTTAAATATATCACCACCTAAACCCCAATTTTATTCTATTACTACTTTAATATGAAAACCCCAAGCTAAAGAATTTGACCTTACAGAACCAAGATCCCTCGCTGGAAGTCCCGCTTCCTCTGGTCCTTTTGCGAGAGAGCTTGCAACGGCTTGTTTCTTAATGGCAGTCAACAATAAGCTGTGACGTCACAGTCGAGGCCATGACTCACAGTAATTACGAGGAAGCAGAGAGGAGAATGGCGAGGGATTGCGGTTGTCTAAGTTCTAATTCCTCAGTGTGGGTGTGTTGGGTGAAGTTAAGAATATAACTGGGGTTTTGGGGGGTGATACTTCAAATATTCAAAGCAATATTTATAAAGCTGCGGTATCATGACATAAAATATTGATACTGTGTTGTATTGCCCAAACAAGTATCGCAATATCGTACGGCCGAAATTTATAATCCGTAATAGTACAACCGCGTCCTTCATGCAAAAAATAAATTAGTATGTGAAGAATTCATTAGAGGTGAGAATATTATTATAAACAAACAGTAAAAGATAAGTGATGGATAAATGGAATGTGGAGGGGGTAGATAATTATAGGTAAGGGGAGAGGGAGTGATCATAAAAGTCTGATAAAAATTTAAAGGGCTCGATTCATGGTTTAGCTCACTTGTATTAATCAGTGTGGGGTGTTAAAAAATCCTTACTCCTCTGCTCCTTATGGTTCTCCTGCAGTGCCTATCCAAAGTCCAAGAAAGTGAAGAGCAGGAGTGTGTCATCCTTGTCCTCCTCAAGGACTCTGTAATGCGCAGGGGAGCCCTCCTCTCCCCAGATGCCTCTGCTCCGGTTTCTTTCTGCAGTGTACGGAACCCCAGCCCATGCCCAACCGACATGTTAGTTTGTTAATAATTAATTAAAAAATACAGAAGTAGACATACCATTGTTCATTCCCTAGGCTCTCTGCATAGTCTGCAGCCGCTGACTCAGTGAAAGCCAATCACTGAACAGAGCAGAGAGCTGAGGGAAAGAACGATGGTAAGTCTATTTCTGTTTTTTCTCCCCCAGAAATTAACATTGCGGTTGGGGGTGGGCTGGGCTGCCCTACACTACAGAAAATTATTGTTTTGGGGTGGAGATACCCTTTAACACATGCCTAGTTATCATAAAGCACACCATGTGGGGATCAGCCATACATACTTTTTCTTAAAGGGGATGTACAGGGTAAATCAAAGTTCAGTTCATTGCAAAGCTGTACCTTTAAATCACACAGTATGTTAATCTTGTTTTTGTAAGCCATTGACAAAGCTTACCTTTTCCTCATAATATTTTATCATTAACTTCCCCTTTAACTTTAAAGCATATAATATATTAACTTCCCTTTTAACAATGGGTTACAACACCTTCTTACATTAAATCGTTTTTAGGGTAAACGCCCAAACATAATTTGTGCATTTTGCAATATCCCCTTAATATTGACTATGTTGCAAAACAATAACCCCTACATATACAAGTACTGCAATTAACCAAAGCTAATTGACACACAATATCCCCCATAAAACATTCAAATGCCACAACTAAAATGTATGCTTGGAAAAGAAAAAAAAGTCACATGGAAAAGAAAAATAGAAGTGTAGGTTTCCTACAAGAGGTAAGAAGGTGCCTGCCCCGTAGAGCTTACAATCTAGTTATTTCAACCTATTATTTCAATTACAATCTAATATATTTCAAAATATTAAACACTTCCATAGTCACACATTCTTAGATAACTTTAATTTGATACAGTGTTAGCCCTTTAAACATGATTGCATTATATACATAGAAGTGGCACTCCAGTTAATCCAGTCCATGTTTTACTATAAGTGTAGTGTACATCTAGCAGAGCAGTCCTGACTAACTGGATGAGATTCACCTCCAGCAAGTCTCACAGAAGCAGTGAATTGAGCGAGATTACAGTGGAGGAGCGAGGGTCAGCAAGTAAAGAGCAAAAGGTAAGTTTTGCCAATGGCTTAGAAAAATGTGTGTAACATAGTGTGAGATTTACAGGTACAGCTTTGCAATGGATTGAACTTTAATTTACCCTGTACATTCCCTTTAAAGGGTATGTCTCCTGAAGAAGTGAACACCCTTTTTCACATTAATTGAAGAAATGAAGGAACTTAGATCCTTTACCTCCTGTTCTTCAATTAATGTGAAAAGGTGCGTGTTCACTTTTTCAGAGGACATACGGTACCTTTTAAAAAAACAAAACAATATGCCTATAGCAAAGCATCCTAGGCCAATATGTATGTGTTGTAATGTTTGCAAAGGTTCTGATTCATCCAGGCCATGGTATTCAATTAGATCAACTGGACTTGAAGACATTTCACCAGTCATCTGACTGGCTTTCTAAACTCAGAATGGCTACAAGAATATGTTGACAATACCCTGGAATATTTCCAAATCAGCATATAACAGCAAGGTGCTGGTTGTATTGTAGCTAAAAGAGTTATCAAAACTGCCATGGATAAGGCATCAAAACAGCACTGTACAAGGCAGACAAATCGTAGCGAACTCCCCCTACCCCATCTCTATTAATGCTTGCTTTCCTAATGTTGACATTAGGACAAATTCTTTTACCTTTAAAATCATCTTGAAAGTTTCCCCTTGGATTATACTCGGGTCTGTGCTGATCTGGATGCTGCTGGACAAAATCACATAGCACTGGGAAAACAAAAGATGTACCCTGTAACACAGAGAATCCTCTTGGTTTCAGTGGGTTAGGAAATTGTTGTCCTGCTCACTCAGATCAGCCCAGACTGCAAGGCAAATGGGGGAAAAAATATCTTTAAAGGGCATGTCCACCCCATTTTTGGACTTTTGCCCAGTAGTAGCTATCCTGCCCCCAGCCCCAACCGCCATAAAAGATTTTACTGGAACTCCCCCGATCTTTACCATACCTCTTTCCCGCGACTTACTGTACCGGCCCTGTAGATGTACATTGTTAGGTTTAAACCAGACAGA
Source organism: Hymenochirus boettgeri (assembly GCA_019447015.1). Classification (NCBI taxonomy): domain Eukaryota; kingdom Metazoa; phylum Chordata; class Amphibia; order Anura; family Pipidae; genus Hymenochirus; species Hymenochirus boettgeri. The sequence continues at coordinate 212,847,152 of CM033472.1, read as the reverse complement.
GGTACAGTGTCTCTTAAAAAATTCTTCTTAATTTCTCTAACAATAATAATTTTCCTCTAGACTGTAATCTCTGGGCAGGGTCCTTACTCCTACTGTGTCACGGTATTGCTGTAACTCATCACTTTGTGTACTTATATTATGTAATACCTGTGCATGTATTATGTATGACTTTGTATAATATGTATTACCCTGTATGTAATGTATGACCATGTAACTGTAAAGGGCCACGTAATATGTTGGCGCTATATAAATCAATCATAATAACACTTCCGCTACATATGGGGTGACCATGTTCTTTCTCCTGTCTTGCCTCCCCCCTACACTGGTGGTATTTATCTTCATTTCTTTCTGTCACGAACGCCAGTTCGCTGGGCACGTGATCTGACTAATTAATCGGTATTCGCTGCCACCACTTTAAATTAAGGCCTTAAAGACGCCCCAAAAACCCACTCTTGACTCTCACTGACTATGCCCACCCCTGTCCTGGCAGCTAAATGGTTAACACTACACCATTCACTCCAGCAACTAACTGGTTAATTAGCATCAGTCCTTCACAAGCAGTCACAGAGTTAATTAGCATTTACACTGCACACTCCATTCAAACACATATAAACTTATCAGAGGCTAACTGAGTTCTTTTAGAGCATCAAAGACAAAACTTATTAAATTTTAGATTTAATATTCCAAAAGGTGGACAGTGCATATAATACAAAAATAAAATAAAATGGTGTTATAATAAAATGACATACAATAAGTACAACAGTTATAGAAAATAAAAAGGATAAAAATATTCACAGACCCTACTCACTAGAAGAAGTCCTGTGTCCTGGGGCAGGATGAAACATTGGGTCCATACACACGTTCTTAGCATGAGTACAACATTATTTGGGCTACCAGGCTTTTTTAAACTATTTGATGAAACACCCCCTCCTCCTGGTATGCATGAGGTGGGAGTGTCTAGCAATGTCCAGATTTACGACTAGCCAAAAGCATTCATTCCCCCTCAGTTAGACAGATCCATTTAAATGTAGATATGTACATTGTATTGAGATATTGACCACATATTCCTTTCCAGTATTAATTATCAATTCCTTCAATACCAAATATGACCTGTGTATAATCCATATTTCCCCAGATATTAATAACTCGCCTTGGCAAGGGAATAAGGGCTCCATGTTGGGTATCCTATTAATGGGCCTTCTATTCCATTCCTAAATATAATATTGGTTTCTATCTTACACATTCCAATACCGAAATACTTTTATTTTAAATGTATGACTGTCCTTAAGATGACCTCTTAGTCCCCACCAGACCCCTAGCTGTAGAGAATTCCAGATGCACGGTTCGGCTCCACATTGTCTAGAAAAGGAGACCTGGTTCCATGCGTCACTAATCGTAATATAAACAATAGGACTGTTCCAGGGTGGAATGGTATTTTTATTGGTCCTAAAAACCAATACCAATAGTTAACCCATTCTTGCCAAGTCACTACACATTTTCCTGACACTTTCCTTCTTACAGTTTTGACAAAGGCCCAGTCTAGATATCCAAAAGTTTTAAGGACTCCTCTGGGATGTTTAAAGGACAATTGTACTCACCTCACCCTCGCTCCTCTTCCTCCATGGCAGCATAGTACCCAGGGTGAGGACCTAAAATCGCTAAGTCCCCACCCTGGGTACTTTCCCTAACTCCTGCACTACTTACTGCAAATCTGCTTTGGATCGGGATAAAGGTGAGTATCATTGTCCTTTAATTTCCTTAGCCTTAGCCTCTGTGCTAGTGGGGATGTTTTCTGCTCTGTGTTGCAGGGTTCTGATTATACCTATCTTCTGATCTAAAAGGTGGGGGTAGCCAAACATCAAAGTGTGGGTTGGTTTTATGTAAACCTCTATTTTCAGTTTACCATTCTTCGCAACTTCTTCCAAGCAGTCCAAGAAAGCCTGTGTGTTTTTTTGCACCTTTTCCCGTGTAAATCTGTTTTGGTCCACAGCATTGATCTGATCTGTGAATGCTTGTACTTCTTTCTGGTGGATTTTAAGGCAGGTTTCATTCATATATTGGAAGCAGTGGCTGGTTGCAATGCCCTTGAAGGTATTAAGAGCCTGTGTTTCTACTTTCTTCATGTAAAGGTTTGCCTCCATGGGTAAGAGGAGATCCCAGTCCAGTTGACCACAGATATTTTGCTCTAATGCCATTCTTAAGTAAATACCCTGGTTTAAATGGTTGTATGGCCTGAGCAATTCTTCAATTTGACCTATATGGGGAAGCTAAAATATATTTTCCAAACCCTTACACATCTGCAACATGTTCACAGTCAAATACATTACCACCTTAAGCAGGACTACATGAGTAACTGTAATATGACACAATACACACAAGCAACAAATAAACGATTGATTCTAATGTTTGATGGGGTTGAAATGCTGAATATTTATATAGTTTAAAGCAGTGAGAAATCTAAACAAACTGGTTTTAATTTGTAACTGCCTTTTTTAAGAATCCATGAATCTGACGGATTTCTCTACACTCTGAACTTTTAACCGAAATTTTGAGCACCTATTTGAATATCAAAAAACGTGTTTAAAGGACAATTATACTTACCACTTCCCCGATCCACTCCTGCAAAGTACCCAGGGTGAGGACCTAAAAAGCTAAGTCCTCACCTGTGGGTACTTTACAAAAGTCCTGAAGTACTTACTTGTAATCTCCCTCGTCGCTCCGGTCGGATCCTCCCCACTGGCAGTGTCAGTGACAGTCCGGGAGGCAGCCAATGGGAAGACATGCCTCCTTGCAGAGTGCATCTTCCCATTGGCTGCCTCGCGACCTGTCACTTAAAGTGCCAATGGGGAGGATCGGACCGGAGCGACGAGGGAGATTACAAGTAAGTACTTCAGGACTTTTGTAAAGTACCCAGAGGTGAGGACTTAGCGTTTTAGGTCCTCACCCTGGGTACTTTGCAGGAGTGGGGGGGAAAGGAACGAGGGGGAGGTGAGTATAATTGTCCTTTAAGAATAGAAAATTCCTACTGAAAATTAGGAAAATTCTGGTTCAGATTTTTTGAACACCAATAGCTTCAGTGCAACGGCTGTCAGAATGAAATTCGCCAATTTAGTTCCTCTCAGGTTGGAAGAATTTCAGCACAGGAGAAATTGCTACAATGAAATGATACAGTCTCCATAATATTTCTAAAGGTAGGGCTGACCTTCAGGACTGTGTAATGTTTCTAATAGTAGGACTGACCTGCAGTACTGCAAGCATCCCAAACTCCCCCTGAAGTGAGGGAGCACAATGATGTCAGAGTTTTTTTTTTTTTTTAAATAGGTTAACAAGTGAAAGAAAAACTTAATGGTGACAGGACTTATTGTTTGCATGTGTGTCTGTATGCATGTGTGTCTGTATGGATGTGTTTGTATGCGTGTGTGTCTGTATGCGTGTTTGTATGGATGTGTGTCTGTATGCGTGCTTGTATGGATGTGTGTCTGTATGCGTGCTTGTATGGATGTGTGTCTGTATGCGTGCTTGTATGGATGTGTGTCTGTATGCGTGCTTGTATGGATGTGTGTCTGTATGCGTGTTTGTATGCGTGTGTGTCTGTATGCGTGCTTGTATGGATGTGTGTCTATGCGTGCTTGTATGGATGTGTGTCTGTATGCGTGTTTGTATGGGTGTGTGTCTGTATGCGTGCTTGTATGGATGTGTGTCTGTATGCGTGCTTGTATGGATGTGTGTCTGTATGCGTGTTTGTATGGATGTGTGTCTGTATGCGTGTTTGTATGGATGTGTGTCTGTATGCGTGTTTATATGGATGTGTGTCTGTATTCGTGTTTGTATGGATGTGTGTCTGTATGGATGGATTATGCGTTAATCTTACCCTGGGACTGTATAATGTTTCTAATAATACTAGGACTAACATTCAGGACTGTAGATTGCTTACAGAGGAAGGACTGACCAGCCTTTTACAATGTAGATTTCCTAGCTGTTGGAGACCCTTTTCCTAAGCTGTAAGACTGTGTGTTCTTTGCAAATCCCTGTGAAAAGGTTCTCCTTTATTTAGACCAATTACAATAATAATTCGGAATCTGACCTTTGGTAAAACCAAGAAGAAATGTGGGAGGAGGGAACCGCATGTCTGACAACACTGTGATCCACCACTCCTTCTTCCGTGTGTCGAGCTGCTAAACCCACTGACTATAAATTGTCACATGGCCTCGAACATTCCATCAGTGCACTACAGATAGAGAAGTTTCAGTGGCAGGAAAGGTCCTTTACTTATTGTTTGCATGTGTGTCTGTATGCATGTGTGTCTGTATGGATGTGTTTGTATGCGTGTGTGTCTGTATGCGTGTTAGTATGGATGTGGTGTCCTGTCATGGCTTGTATGGATGTGTGTCTGTATGCGTGTTTGTATGCGTGTGTGTCTGTATGCGTGCTTGTATGGATGTGTGTCTGTATGCGTGCTTGTATGGATGTGTGTCTGTATGCGTGCTTGTATGGATGTGTGTCTGTATGCGTGTTTGTATGGATGTGTGTCTGTATGCGTGTTTGTATGGATGTGTGTCTGTAGAGGTGTGTATGGATGGGTGTCTGTATGCGTGTTTGTATGGATGTGTGTCTGTATGCGTGTTTGTATGGATGTGTGTCTGTATGGATGGATTATGCGTTAATCTTACCCTGGGACTGTATAATGTTTCTAATAATACTAGGACTAACATTCAGGACTGTAGATTGCTTACAGAGGAAGGACTGACCAGCCTTTTACAATGTAGATTTCCTAGCTGTTGGAGACCCTTTTCCTAAGCTGTAAGACTGTGTGTTCTTTGCAAATCCCTGTGAAAAGGTTCTCCTTTATTTACACCAATTACAATAATAATTCGGAATCTGACCTTTGGTAAAACCAAGAAGAAATGTGGGAGGAGGGAACCGCATGTCTGACAACACTGTGATCCACCACTCCTTCTTCCGTGTGTCGAGCTGCTAAACCCACTGACTATAAATTGTCACATGGCCTCGAACATTCCATCAGGGCACTACAGATAGAGAAGTTTCAGTGGCAGGAAAGGTCCTTTACTGTTCAAACGCATGCTGATTACGTCACGGATGAAAGGTGTCCTACGAGATGCCAGTATGTAACGGTTGCTGTTTTCTCAACATACACATTTGAATTTCCCATGGAAATGTATCTCGAGCAGATTAATGCTCCTTCCAATGCTTTGCAATATTATATTTCGTGGTGAAGCAAATCTCCATGTACAAGCGTGTACTTAATATTTACTATTTGACCACAAGATGGCGCTGTCTAGAAGGGGGCGAGTTGTAAGAAATCTGTCTGGCTTCCGGTTGTAGTTCTTTTTTTTTTTTTTTAAGCGGATTTCCGTATTTAGCTCCGCCCCCGGCACATTGACACTCTAGTTTCTAGTTCTTTCCAGGTTCCTGAACTGAGTTGTCGCTTCTTCTCAGAGCGGTGACCGGTGTGGCCATGGACGCGCAAAAGGTAGAGGAGCTGAGGGCTTTCGTGCGGCTTTGCCAGGCAAACCCCGATATCCTGCACTGTCCGGAACTCAAGTTCTTCGCCGAATGGCTGCGAAGGTAAAAGGCTTGGCACCCCATTTCCCAGCATTCCTTTCAGGGTTGCTAACATCCTACATACTGTACATGACATGAAGCCCTGCTGGGAGGAGTGTAAAGTTAAATAAGATAGGGAGAGTATAAGGCATTACTTCTCCTCTTATTGTAGTACAAGCATGCGCATGCTCAGAGGAGGCAGCTCAGGAAGCAGGAGTCAGTAATTTGATATCCATTAGACTGCTCTATATGAAAGAGCCAGGAAGCAGAATGTACCCGCCCTCTCTTGAAATCATCCAATGATATCATGCTGTCCTTACCGCACATAATTTAATTCTTTACTGACTACAGGGGGGGGGGGGGGATTCCTAAATGGGTTACCACTGAACAAGTGTCAGTGAACACGGTCAGTCGCCTGTTTGCCTGGATCAAATAAACGGGCAATTTGACATGCCGGTAAATCCTCACCGATTGTGTGGTCCATAGGATACATTTGCAGCGTCCGATGACTATAGCAGCGAAACAAAAAAATGTCTGTGTGTACCCAGCCTAACACACTGTTTTACTGTGAAATCCCAGTTGCACTACATTACCATAGGGGTCTTTTAAAGTCAGAGCTGTGCAGAGCTTAGTGTCACACTAACCGTAGATCTGATAGAGATTGCTGAACTTTCGGTATCTGGACCTTTTGGGCAAGATGGAAAATTTCCATTACTGGTTCCTTTTGCTGTAGAAGAATGGAGACAATAACATTAGACCATGTATGGGCACATCGAACGATCATTCTTTAAAAAGAATATATGGAACAATCACTCCTGTGTATGTATATATAGTAAGTACTGAATATAAATCCAGTCTTAGCATTTACCTCCGTCAACTGCAGGGTTAATATTGATACAGTTCTTTATGCTGATGTCAATCACAGGGCAGATTGGATTCATTTTTGAAACATACAAATGCTTCTTCTAATTCACAGCTCAGTTGACAATGTAACAATCTATTTAACAAACTATGTAACAGGCTATGGACACCAGAAGACTGCTCTGAGCAGGCAGAGAAGGGGGGATTCCCTAAACATGCTCCTGGTCACTACAGCTAATATTCCTCTATTAAAGGGTATCTCCACTGATGTAAAAACTTTTTTTTTTCTATCTGATACTACACCTTCCCCCCAACCCCCCTCCTACCTTTATTATCTCAAAAAACTCCTCTGTTTCTTTGCAGCAGCCAGGGGAAGTTCTGTTCATTTCTGGAGTGTGTCTGCTACTGTGCTGGGCAGACTGTCAGTCAATGTGCATCATCACATGAATATTCATGATTTCTGCCACACCCACTTGACCTCAGTGATGCCTGATGTAAACAAAGCCTTTCTACTTGTCTCTGAATGATCTATTCACAGCTGCAGGGAGAGACACAGGAAAAATAGAAGCTTGTAACACACTGCTGTAAGAAGGCTGGGGGGACTGGTGTGTTTAAAAGTTATTAGGTTTATAAAAACCATGTTGGGGGTGTGTGTGGAAGATAGATGATTTATTTCAGAGGAAATGCGGATAGTTTCACAAGCTGTATTGCAGTGCTTGCTGGGAGTGAGACAGAAGGTGTATTTTACAGGGGATGCTGGGAGTTTCAAAAGCTGTATTGCAGTGCATGCTAGGGTAAGACAGAAGGTGTATTTTAGTCCAAACCTTGATACCCTACCCATAATGTCTGTATAACAGTTACATAGTAACATAGTATTGAAGGTTAAATAAAGACATACATCTAATCAGCGCTGCTCCTACCATGAAGCAACTTAAAAAAGTTGCTCGTGGCGGCACCCCAAATAATAAAAACCTAATAAGCGGCATTTCCCCGTGTTCCCCCCCCCCCCCCCCTTTTATTAGCGCAGCCTAAAACCTTAAGAGCTGCAAGCGCCTGTGTTCAAGTCCGTGACGGTCGGGACTCTCGGAAACCCAATCACAGCGGCTGCAAAGCCTGAAGTCCGGGGACGTCCGGAACCGGAAGTTCGGAAGTTGCACAGCCCGCACATGCACTAATATGATTCTGAACGCAATGCGAGAAGGTAAAACAGGAGATCAAATCATACTCACCGAGAATTCTGTTTCACAGTCACGTTCATGGCAGCAGTCCCCAAAATGGGTTTAACCCCTGCAGGTCCCTGGACAGGAAGTTAAAAAGAACAAATGTATAAAGGTACCCTCCCCCAAACATACCTTGTCTTCTTTCCAAGCTTACATGCCGCTCATACAAGGGATTCCTAAATTAGGGGAAGGGCATTTTGGTGACTGCTGCCATTAACGTGACTGGGAAACCGAAATCTCGGTGAGTATGATTTGATTTCCTGTTTTCCTCAGGTCACCATGGCAGCAAGTCCCCAAAATGGGATATACCCAAGCTAAAATAATGGGAGGGCACAAGAAAAATGTCTAAACACACCAAAATTTATTCAGACCCTAATCGTACAGTCTGAAGGACTTTTCGTCTGAATTTTGCATCCTCCGCCGACAATACGTCTAATTTATAATGTCGGATAAACGTCCTCACTGACGACCACTTTGCTGTTTTGCAAATTAAATCTTTTGGCGCCTTAGCTTCGGCCGCTGAGGAACATGCTATCGCTCTGGTAGAATGCGCCTTTAAACCTTCTGGGATCTTTAGGCCTCTAGTTTGATATGCCTTTGAGATACAAGATATGATCCATCCACTTATGGTCTTCTTACTAGGAGCCTGGCCTTTCCGATAACCCCCCGCATCCAACTTTGGATTTGGAAAAAATGCAGGTAACACAATCTCCAAGTCTAGGTGAAACTCCGATATGACTTTTGGTAAGAACTGAAAGGCTGGCCTTAATTTAATTTTATCCTCACAGAACTGTATGTGGGGCTTTCTCACAGACAGAGCCCCAATTTCTCCTACTCTACAGGCTGATGTTATTGCTGTTAGGAAGACCACTTTGAGAGTTAGTAGCCATAGAGAGATTTTTTTGATTGGTTCAAAGGGCGATTCTGTTAAGACTTGCAACACCAATGGTAGACTCCACGGTGGTGGTTAATTAAAAGCTTTTGGTCTTACTCTACTCATTGCTGCGAAAAACCTTTGAATTAGAGGGTTTACTGCCCAATTAGTTCCGGATATTGCCGACAAGGCAGAAACTTGGCCTCTTAGGGTATTTATGCTTAACTGTTTCTTAAACCCGAGAAACAAAAATTCCACAATCTTCCTTGGAGAGGATTGGAGTGGTAAAAAATTCTCTTGTCTGGCATAATCAGCAAAGAGTCTCCATGTCTTATAATATTTCTCTGAAGTTGAAGTCTTCCTTGATTTTAACAAGTATTCTACCATCTCATTCTGGAAACCTAGATGACTCAATCTTTCCCTTTCAACTTCCAGGCTGCTAGGCTCAGCTTGTTGACGTCTTGACAGGCTATTGGCACTGGGTCAGTAGATGAGGAATTTCGTCTAATTCTATGGGAGGTTTGGTTGCCAATACCCAAAGTAGAGGGTAACATGGCCTCCTTGGCCAATTCGGTATAATCGCTATTGCTTCCGCTTTCTGCGTTCTGATCTTCTGTAGAACCCTCCATATTAGAGGAATTGGCGGAAATATATATATAGGAGACCAATATACCAGTTCTGTTGAAGGGCATCTATTGCCACTGCACCTGGACATGGAAACCGACTGAAGAACCTTCGACTTTTGTTGTTGTTGGTTGCCATGAGGTCTACTACTGGCTGACTCCATTTGACCACCAATTCTCTGAATACCTGAGGGTCCAGACTCCACTCCCCCGGTTGCATTTCCTGGTGACTGAGGTAGTCTGCCTCCAAGTTGTCTTTCCCCGCTACATGAACAGCTGTTAGAAACTGCAGGTTGAGTTCTGACCATATGATTTTTTTGACTTCCTCTAAAAGAGCTTTGCTTTTCGTTCCCCCTTGTTTGTATAAACAAGGGGGAACAGTGGTGGTATTGTCGCTTTTTATCAATACATACTGTCCCCTGATTGTATCTTGAAATTCCAGCAGGGCCATAAATACTGCTCTCAATTCCAGAAGATTTGAGGATTCGCCTTCTCTTCGCCACTGGCCTTGTGTTACTGCATTCTGAAGATGGGCTCCCCAACCTGTTGCTGAAGCATCTGGCGTTACGATCAGAGGTTGTGGCTGTTCTAACGGAAACCTTTTTGTCTGGTCCACCACTCTAGGTCTTGTAACACTAATTTCGAGATGGTTAACTTTTTGTTCATATTGAGATGCGGTATGCTCACTCTGGCTAACATGAATTGCTGAAGAGATCTCATGTGCTACCTGGACCACCTGACGAGAGACTGAAGCCGCCATAAGTCCCAAAACTTTCATGATTGAACGTACCAATACCTGTACGCTCTGGGCCAGGTGTTGAACTTCCTATATTTTTTGTTGTCTTACCCACGGTATCTTTACTTCGTTTAAATTGGTACGAAACAGAGCTCCCACATATGTTAGTTCTTGAACGGGCGAAAGGTTGCTCTTTTCCACGTTGATTAACCACCCGTGCTCCTGTAGTATCTGGATTACTACCTGTGTTTGTTCTGACGCCTCTTGTTTTGACTTGGCTATGACTAGAATATCGTCCAGATAATGGTATATTTGTATGCCCTGTTTCCGAATCTCCGCCACTAGAGATATTAGAATCTTTGTAAAAATTCTTGGTGACTGGGAGAGACCGAATGGAAGGCTCGAGAATTGGAAATGTTTTTCCTCGATGGCAAACCTCAGAAATTTTCGGTGTCCTTGATGAATCGGTACATGTAGATAGGCATCCTTCAGATCGATACTTATGAGCCAAGCATCCCTGAACACCGCCTGAATTATTGAGGCTAGAGATTCCGTTTTGAATTTTTGGCTTTTGACAAACTTGTTTAAATTTCTTAGATCTAATACAGGCCTCCTGTCCCCTAAGGCTAAGAACAGTCTCGAATAGAAGCCTTTTTGTCGTTCTTTTAGAGGTACAGGTTCTATTGCCTCTTTTATCAGCAACTGCGAGACATAATCCCTCATCAGTTCCATCCCTTCCTCGGTAGAGGGTCTCTCAAAAGGAAGAAATTTTGTCTTTTTGGTAGCTCCTGGAATTGAATTTTGAACCCTTGCTGTATTATTTTTAGCACCCAGGAGTCCGATATGTTCGAGGCCCAGACATTGGAGAAGAGTATCAACCTCCCTCCTACCTTCTCCAACCGGGCCGGCGTCTCCCTATTGTTGGGAAGACTGGGCCGCCGGAAATGTATTTTCTCTGTGTATTGGCTGTCTGTCTTCCAGCCTTCCAGACAGCAGATCTATTGATTTCCTTCCCCGGCTTGTAAAACTTTGAGTCCCGAAAGGACTTGTCTCTATTGAACGTCGGCTCAAATCTAGGTCTTTTATTCTTGCGTTCCTGTGGGAGGAATGTACTTCTTCCATCAGAAGCTTTACTGATAATGGAGTCTAATCTTTTTCCAAAAAGCATATCCCCTTCAAAGGGCAACATGCACAAATTTGTTTTTGAAGTATTATCGGCCATCCAAGACATTAACCATAATGCTCTTCGTGCAGATACTGAAAATACCATAGATCTGGCTGAAAGTCGGACCATATCCACTGATGCCTCGGCGAAGAACTCAGTCGCCATTTTCATCTCTGACAACATTTTAATCAACTTTGGGCGTTTAATATTGGAATTTATCGCTTCTTCCATTTTCTGAATCCAGAGCTTCATGGCTCTGGATACTGACGTCATCGCCATAGCTGGCCTACAGGAGGCGCCAGCTGCCCCATAAGCTTTTCTTAGAGAAAATTCCATCCTCTTGTCCATAGGGTCTTTAAACCCTGCTCCATCCTCTACCGGTAGAGTGGTTCTCCGAGCTAAACGCGGAACAGCTGCATCCACTTTGGAGGGAAAGTCCCAATTTTTTGCCTCCTCTTCAGAAAAAGGATATTTCTTTCCTGTTAATGTGAATTTCTTATCAGTTTTTTTCCACTCTGAGTCCATGATTTCCTTCATGGAGAAATGTAATGGAAAAGTTGCCGATCTTAATTGATGGAAACAATTTATCCGCCATTGATGACTTAGGGATCTCTACTGACAGGGAAAGAGAATTCCTAACTACCTTAATCAATGGTTCGATTATAGATACATCAAAGTTTGTTTCTATTCCCCCCTCCTCATCTTCGGGGAAAAAAAAAGATTGTTCCTCCAATGTTTACTCCTCTGAACACTCCCAATCCAATTCCACAGATCTAGTCTCCTGGTATCTGGTCCTTTTCCTTGGCTCAGAATTCTCCATGCCTTTTGCGACTGCTTGTTGGATACATTTCATCAAAATGTCAAAAGATTTTTCAGACGTGGATGGCTTCGCAGCAGACTCTTCAATATCCACAGCTTTAACCGTCTCTGCTTGCGTCTTAGACGAAGTCTCTTGAGATGAGAGGCTGAAAGAGAAATAATTGGTATAAGCCCCCTCATTTTTTCTCATTTCTCTACTTACTCCAGCTCACCTAGATCCCTTGGGGTGACTTCTGGCAGCACTACAAGTTTCCATACTGGAGGACATAAACCAGAGCTGCAAGCAAAAACAAGGAAATCAGCCAAGACTGAAAAACAATCCTTGTACACACATAGGAGGGGTACTGACCTTAGAACAGGCAAGAAAAGACCAGCAAAGTGGCAGGACACGTGTACTCCGCACACACAAACACTGGCGAGGAGGAACTCGCGCAAAACTACAGAGCTTAAGAACACATCTCCACACCCCCAGGATGGGCAGCAACCAATGAGCTATTTGCTGCCCTGACATGATTGGCCGAAAGCTTAGCCCCTCCTCCCGACAGCATGGCCCAATAGACGTGCGAGAGGAGGAAAGCCGAATCCAATCTACTTCCGGCTCACGCAATGACGTAAGAGCGCCCGACACGTCCGCCATATTGCAAGGGGAACCGCGTGCTCCAGGCACGGAACAGCCCCAGAATGCCCGGTCACCACGGGGCCTTCATTCCCCACAGGCACTCCTTACCAGGAGTCGACACGGAGGAGCATCAGACTCGGGAAAGTGTGGGAGAGACCCGATCTGGAAATAACAAGCCGCGCTGGCCGGTGAGCTGAAAGGGAACACCTCCTGTAGCGTCCATGGGCAGGAAGAAAAAAAGACAAGGTATGTTTGGGGGAGGGTACCTTTATACCTTTTGTTCTTTTTAACTTCCTGTCCAGGGAACTGCAGGGGTTAAACCCATTTTGGGGACTTGTTGCCATGGTGACCTGGGGAAAAAACTGCTGCCTGCGATCTGTGGGGAGTGAAAGCCGTGGGAGCTTGTGCACAGCTGCAGTCTGCAGGTCTTGTCTGGATCCCTGACACAGTGACACTGAGTGAGTGTGTGTGTGAGTCTGAGAGAGAGTGTGTGTGTGTGAAAGAAAGTGTGTGTGAGGGAGTGTGTGAAGAAAGGGGCCTGAAGTCCGGGGACGGCCAGAACCAGAAGTTCGGCAGTTGCACAGCACATGCAGTAATATGAATCTGAACGCTGCAACGCGTGAAGGGAAAAAAAACTGCTGCGATCTGTGGAGAGTGTGACTGTGTGAAAGAAAGTGTGAGTCTGTGTGTGTGTGTTTAGAGTGTCTGTGAGAGACCCCCCCCCCTCCAGCTATCTCCCCATTACAGATATCTCCCCCAATGGCTCTTTACTTTGTAGTCTCCATGGTATGCCTTGCCCCTCCTCCTCCTTCAGACTTCTCGGCTCACATAAGTTATGTGCCGTGTGTGAGCTCGCACAGCCTGGAAGGCAGGAATGCAGCAGCTGATTTTGATCTCTCCCCTCCACCGGACCATGCTGAATCTCCATGAAGTCAGTGTGTCCGGATGGGAGGGGGAGGAGTAATACGGGGATCCTTCTGAAAGAAGACGCTAATGTTCCCATTGGCTGAAGGAAGACTGAGCAGGGTCAATATCTCCCGACTACGGAAGATAGTTTGTGCGCATGCGCAAAGTGGTGCACGCGCTTCGGGAGATTCTCCAGCAGGCGTGCACGTAAATGAAGAGGATCGGATGCCTGTGTTGCCTAGAGGCATCAGAAGCTTTTATATCTTCTAATGTATTGCACAGAGGAGGCTGGAATTCAGGGTAGGTGGATAACTTTTCTGAAACTTTTATTGGAGGCTATATTGAATTTTTCAGTGGAGATACCCTTTAAGTAAATCAGCCAGAGTACATTCTTAGTTTGGTGCTCTGCACCAAATATGCAAAATATGCCAGGCATACTGAACTGCAACTGGTAATACTGGTGCCGAAAATTTTAAATTTAAAGCAACGTGTTTTAGTGACATCCTGATAGCTACATGGTTGTTGGCAAATTCAATAATCCAATTTGATATAGGGCATGGCTTGGAACTGTTAGGCTGGAGAAGAAGTAAACGGTGACTTGTCAGCAGTTCACCCTACAGACGGCACTGTCCCAGTGTTTGTAGCTAGCAGGAAATAAGTTCCAAATAAATTTACTAGGCTGGTTTGGAAGGTGTTGACATTATTCTTCAAGGCTTAAAATGCAGATGTGTGAAACATTCTGGAATCGATACATTTTTCTTTTTTTTTTTTTTTTTTACATACTTTTGATATATTTGTTCTTTAAATCCTCCATAGATATATTTTATTTGTTAAATTGAACAAATTTGTTACATGATGGGTAAAACACCTTTTGGATCTTATGCTGAAATCTGTCCACCATTTATGTTTAAGTACTGCATTTTCACTTCCTTGAAGTTTTTAACAGTCATTATCTTGTAGGTCATCTATTTTTTTTTCCTTTCTTTTTTGTGTCCCTCTTCTTTCTTTTTGCACTTTGTAAATCTTTACCTACAAGATACCTTACCTTACATAGGGGGGTAAGGTGTAAAGTATTGCAATTGTGTGATTTTATGTGGTTATTGGAAAGTCGTTGGTAACTCAGGCAGAGAAGGGTGAGGTTTCAGAGTACAGTTGTTTGAGGAACAACTAAAGAGAGTAGAAAGTAGATTTTAATTTTCTGTTCCGGAATAAGGTAGTGGCAGTGAACTGGGTAAACTTTCTTGTTATCTAGCTTTAAAAAGGTTGCTCCACACCCAGTCCGCTATATCTTTTGGGACTGACCTTGAAGAAAAATAGTAATACATCTACCAAAAGGGAGGGATCCCTTCCACTGTCATATTCCGGACCAGGAAACAAAAATCTCTAAATTTGAAAGATTTTCTACTTTCCCTGGTCCTACTATGGTAGTGAACAGGATTTCCTAAGTAGTGTAAAGAAAAACCAGACTGGACTTTCAGGCCGAATTTTGCATCTGAACTGCTTTGTGCATCTAGTTTATGATGTTTAACAAAAGTTGACATAGAAGACCAGGTTGCTGCTTTGCATATGTCTAATGGGGATTCTTTTGCTGCAAAGGCCCAGGAAGTGGCCAACGCCCTGGTCAAGTGTGCTGTTACCCTAGAGGGTTGTTCTATTGCTGCTTTATTGTATGCTTGTCTGATCGTTGTAGTTATCCAGGTTGAGATTGTTGCTAGTGACTGTTGGAACCCTTTCCTTTTCCCTTGGTAAAGGATGAACAGGGCTTCCGATTTCCTGAACATTTCGGTTTTTTTAACGTAAGCTTTAAAGGGCAACTTTGGGGAGAAAATGACATGAGATCATAAGCTTAGCCTTTGTTTTACATTTGTGTCTATCCAACTCTGGTGCCTCTGTGTTCAGCAGTCAGTGAGATATTCTGTTAGGACTGCCCATGAAAGCACTGCCCACAAGGCTGACATTTAACTGCTTCCTGATGCACCGCTTACTCAGAACCCGGTGCAAGAATGTCTTGAAGATTTCAGAACGAGGATCTGATAGTGAAGCTACACCCTCTCATAAGCATAAGCTCCTTGTGGTAGACGTGTGCAATTGAAATCTTTCTGCTGTGTAGAAATGAAAGTGCCAGTGCCGAGCTCTCTGCTGTCTAAATTGCTCTCTGCTTAACTTAAAACAATGTGTCAGTAAGGTCTCTGCAAATCATTTAATTTCTCCCTCTGCTGTGAGCAGCTCTCTCCCCCCCTCTTAAATCCATGTACGAACGGCTTCTTCATTCAGTTTATCACTGCCTGTAACCCGATCTCTGTAGTAGGTCTTTACATAGATCGGGTTACAGGCAGTGATAAACTGAATGAAGAAGCCGTTTGTACATGGATGAAAGCAGGCAGAGGGGGGAGAGAGCTGCTTACAACAGAGGGAGAAATTAAGTGATTAGCAGGGAGAGACTGTGTGGATCTGCACAGTACATGACAGGGAGACATAGAGCATTTTAAATGGTCCCACCAGTGTTTTATTTAGCTCAGAAGTTCAAGTACCCCATTTTCACATTGAATACAGGATTGTACAGGATAGCCACACCTCCCAGATGACATCACTAAATAGGGAGCCTAGTATGGGCATTGAAAGTGCCAATACCGAACATGGCAGCCCCCAGAACCTGAAAAAAGGATTAGCAAATGGACCAACACAAAGGATGTTTAAGCCAAATAATGAGACCAGTAGGATACTACAGGCATAAGTGCACCCTTAGGAACATATTTGGACTTGTGTTTTTTCACCACAGTTCCCCTTTAAGGATCCTGCCCTTTTGATGATTCTTGGTTATCATGCGGTAGTGTTGGGAGAATAATTTGGTTAACGTGAAAGTCTGATATCAATTTTGGAGAAAAGTCGTTGAATGGTTTAAGAATTACTTTATCCTCCAGGAAAATCGGAAAAGAAGTGGCTTTGAGGGCCCTTATTTCCGAAACTCTCTCCTGGCTGATGTTATGGCCATTAAGAGAAGAGCTTTAAGAGTCAGGTCCCTGATGTTTGAGTCTTCCAGAGGTTCAAAAGATTTTTCTTGTTGAAAGTGAAAAACCCAGTGGGGGATCCCATGGAGGGATGTTTGATTTAATGGGTGGTTTGATGTTTCACCCCTTTGAAAAATCTAAGGACTAGAGGGTCTAAAGCCCAGTTGATTCCTGATACTGCAGATATGGCAGATACTGACTGCTGTTCAGCGGAGGTTTCCATTGACTGAGAAAATCTAGTTGAAAAGGTCTTAAATGGAGCTGGGTCCAATGTACTGAATCTATTGATGCTACCATCTTCCCTAAAATCTTTTGGCATATTTTTGCTGTGGTTATTGGGTGTTTGAGTATTTGAGAGACTTCTTTCACCAAGTCTGTTCGGCGATCCTCTGGTAAGGACATCTGTTGTGTCCTTGTATTGATTACTACACCTAGAAAGGTTATTTGTTGTTTGTTTATTAGCCACCCATGCTTCTCTAGCAGACTGATTTGTTGATGAGACACACATTCTTGTTTGTGTTTTGCTTTTATTAGAATGTCAACCAGGTATGCGTATATTTGGATTTTCTTAGTTCTGAACTCATAGGATCTTTAAGTGTGTTCTTGTGGAAAAGGACAGCCCGAATGGTAGACACCTGTACTGCAGGTGATGACTCCCTATGTTGAATCTTAGAAATTTCCGATGGGCTTTGTGAAATATGGGGTGGTAAGCGTGTCTCTTGTCGACTTTCGCCATCCATTGTTCTTCTCTGATCTGCGTTAAAATAGACTTCAAGGATTCCATTTTGAATTTCCTCAAATCTATGAAAGAATTCACTTGTCTCAAGTCTAGAATGGAATGGAACTCCCCATTTTTCTTCCTTTTCAGAAAGAGGGGAAAATAGATTCTTTTGTTGGGATATTGTAACTGTTTCTATTTCTTGGAAAAGTTGGAATAAAATTTCTCAACTCCTTTTTTTGATTTTTTGTTTTCAGATTGACTTTCTATGAATATGTATTTGTTGGGGTCTTAAATACTAATGTGTAGCCATTGCGTATGGTGTTCTTCACCCAGGCATTTGACTGTGAAAGTCTGCCTCCCAATTTGTGAAGGGGTTACCCGTCATAATGGTCTTCCTCTGGAGTTTTTACCTCCCTCTATTGAGAGATTGTTCAGGTTTCCAAGTTTTTTTGCTGAAAAAGACACCCCGGTTTATATTGTCTTGCGTGATGAAAAACTCCTGAAGTAGTTGGTATTTTCCTATGTATTCTTTGTGAAGGGTAGAACTTGAGTTTCTTTCAATCACTTGGTCTAGTGCTGGACTTCCTTCGAATGGGAGGTTTGTGAGGCCTTGTTTTGTTTGGGTATCGACCTTCCATTACCTTAAAGGGCATGTACACCCCTTTTACAAAAATGTAGTATCTAATAGAACACCCCCCCTCCCCCCAAAAGCTAAGATCTGTTTTACTTAGTTTGGAAAGATGTTCTCTTCTTTCCCCCCCCCCCCCCCAGTGTGTAAGAAGCCGTAGAAACCACCGATCCAGCGCCGCATCTCACAGATTCTTCCTGGTATCTTCCATCAGTCACAGCCAATGGTTGACGGCCAATACCGAAGGAACCTCTGCTGCTGCTCGGGCACGTACACCAACAGCAGAGGCTAAGCAGAGCTGGATCGATGGTTTGTAAGGCTTCTTACACAGCGGGGGAACATCTTTCCAAACTATGTAAAACACAAATCTTAGCTTTTGGGGGGTGTTCTATTAGATACTAAATTTTTGTAAGATGGGTGTACATGCCCTTTAACCAGAGTTAGTATCTAGCCACAGTCGTCTGACCCATGGATTTGGCACAGAGTTTGATGGAGTCCATGGAGGCGTTAGTCCATTAGATGTCTTGGATCATGTTTTGAGAGATTTTGTCTTGGTATGGCATTGGTGATTGCGTCTTCCAGTTTCTTTATTCATATCCTGTTTGCTCTTGCGACACTAGTTATCGCTATAGCAGGTCTGATAGCTGCTCCAGCAGTTGTATATGCCCTTTGATTGCTGCCTCTTCCTTCCTTTCCGTTGGATCTCTGAGAGACCCAATCTTCAGATCTCTTCCACTGCGGTAACTACTTTGGCACTACTTTCATTGATGCATGTATCTGTTCCTGTGTTAACGAGGAAGTAGGATTTATGCAGTCCTTGCAGAGTTTACTGCAGTGTTTTGTTGGTTTGTCACATACAGCACACTCTTCTGGGGGTTGTTTCTCTTGGAGATTCGGGTGAGCTGAAAATATAGGAATCCAAATTAGTGCAATTTACAACAAATATATGCTAATATCACTCTCTTGTTGCTCACCCCCCTGGAACCAGATCAATGTCTTTTTGAGGAGCTCATGACAGACTAAAAACAAAGATAATGACATGCTTAGTGATTACACAAGGTAAACCTAGTGAAGCACAGCAAACAGCATCAAAGGATCTGGAAACAGCTGATGAGAGCACTGGTGAACCGAGCTCTGGGACACATACAAGGTAACAGTCAAACAAGTTTGTTGATTCAGCCCTTGTCTGCAAGAAACCGACATTTTTTAAAAGATATTTGCACTGTGGCATCGATACGTCTTGCGTGTTCGTGCACGCCGGAACTTGTCTGTGCACAGGAAATCTTGACAGGAGACGAGAGAGGCCAGCTGACAGTCCTACCAACCATTCTATGCAAGCATGTCTGATGGTGGTCATCTGAAGAGGGGAGAGGCAGAAACCCTGAGCAGGAGAAGTCATTCAGAGGGGAGATTGCCTGTCACAGGTACAGGAGGAAAAAAAGACGTGGGGACTGGAGGTGGAGCAACCTTTTAAAAGCTAGATAACTGCCTTGGGTAACAAGGAAGTGAACACGTTCACTTCCACTGCCATAATAGAACCAGGGAAAATACATGTGTGGCTGTATTCAGTTTTCAGTGAGGCTACATACAAACAAATGGACATTTAAAGCCACAAACCTTTGTTTCCAATATGCGATCACTGAAAATATCTGCCCTGTTCAAATGCAGTATACAATTGTCTTACTTAAAGGGCAATTATAGTGGAAAAAAAAACATTGTCTATATACAATGTACAGATCACTGTTGACTTTCATGTTGCTGTGTGGCTTCGTTTCTTCACACTGGCAGAAGTTTGTACCAAGCTGTCTAGTCCCCCCCCCCCCCCCCCCCCCGCTCTACCCCCCCTCAAGCAGTAAAAGGCTGTATGAAAAGTCCGGGCATGCTCAGTTGAAAGCACTTTAAATGAAGTGCTGACATCCTGTTGACCCCTCCCTTCCAGAGCTAGACTGCAAGCAAAGTGTGGGAGAAAGTAGCAATATGCTGGAGGGAGGGGCAGAGGGGGAGAGAGTGGTGCTGAGATTCTTTACAAGTAAGTTACTGAACTCTGCCTGTTCCCTAAGTTTGCTAATTATTTGTTTTTGTACCTAAATTTCATACCTCTTCCCCTGCTTAGCTGAGATCAGAATCGCTGGAGAGAGTCAGTTTAGCAGCAGCAGCTGTAGTGCGAGACCTTCACAAACACAGTGAAACTGCTTATTATCCTGATACATTTCAGTTTCTTTAGTCTATTTCATAGTTTGCACTGTCTTGTTTGGTATATAGTCTGTATTACATATACTGTATTAGTGTTTACTTGGGGATGTCCATTTGAGTCGCTGTTTTTGTATGTATATAATAGGGGAGGGACAGTTTTATAGTGTGTTATGCTCATATTGCTGGGTTAATGGTTTATTGATTGTGTTTAGCACTACAAAATTTGATTGTGTTGCACATGGTACTTGTGGGTGAGGGAGTGTGTGACAGTACTGCATGGGAGCTTTGGATTGTGTGGGTGTGTGCCTTTGAGTGACAGATGAGGTGTAGCAGCTCCTACAAATCACAGCATATTCAAAGGCTTATATCTCGGGGACTATGAAGAATTTAAAGAAACTAAAGGTACCCAGGTGGTTGGGATGACTTATAGGATACATTAGAAGGAATTAAAAAAAAAAAAAATTCTCACTATAATTGCCCTTTAATGCAATAGTTCACCTGAACAAAAATGGCAACTTTATATGCTGAATCAAAACTTTAGTGAATATAAATGTGTTTGGCAAAAATTAAATGGCAAGACCAGCCGGACCCTCAAATGAAATCTTACATACAGGTAAATCACCCTCAAAACCTAAACTGTATTTGTTTGAAATCTAAAATATATGTATAACCTTTAATCCTGCACAATATCCTGTTGCCCCTGTTTCTTCCAGTTAGCAACTGTCAGTTATGGATTTGACAATTGACATCACAGCCAATGACTGAATGCTAATCCCCTAGCTGTCTCTTCTAAGCATGCTCAGGCTTAGTACAGATCACTATAATGCTCAGTTATATATATATATTATATAGTTGGTTTCTATCTGATTTACTGAAGAATCGGAGGTAAATCTATTACCTCCCGTTCTTCAGTAAATCTTACAGGAGAGGTGGAGACACTTACCCGCGGACCCACTCCAGCGGCAAATTCTCCGACGCATCTCCAGTCCTTGCGCACACAGTGCGAAGGAGCGAGGATGCGTCGGAGACTGTCTGTGAAGATGGCGCTGGAGCAGGTCTGGGGGTAAGTGTCTCCTCTTCTACTGTAAGATTTACTGAACGGGAGGTAAGAGTGCATTTACCTCCTGTTCAGGAAATCAGATCGAAACCACTTCCTGGTTGGCTGTCAGTTAGGGTGCAACGTGATGTCACCCCCAATCGCCTGACAGCCGCGACCAGGAAGAGAAGCGGCTGTCAGCGCAAAGTCCCCTGCTCCTGTTTTTGTTTGCAACAAGCTCAGGGCGTGGAATAGCCAGTGAGGGACCAGGTAAGTAAGTTCTGGGAGATCTTTGAACTTTACGAACCTTGCGAAAGTGAGGTTTTGGGGGGTAATAAGCATTTTAAGTTACTTGTTTTTAGGCTGGACTTGCCCTTTAAAATGATGCTAATTTTGCCCCAAGCAATCAGGTGTTGGCTTTCAAATGGTAATTAATAGAGATGGCCGAACTTACTGAAGTTCGGTTCGTTTCGTTTCTGAACTTAAGTAAAAGTTCGGAAACGGACCTATTGAAGTCAATAGGGGAGAAAATAGTTTGAAAAGTTTGGATGAACTTTCCTAAATATAGTGATGGTAACTTCCTGTCAATGCCTCTGGGACCCGGGAGATTGTCTGGGGAACATGTCCTGCTGGGGAGAACTGCAAAAAAGCATACGTAGAGCACACGTGCGCTACTTCCGGTTTCCGGCAATCCTTGAATGTTCGATTGAACATACGAGGATTACCGAGCGTTCAGTAAGCTTTGAACGTCCGATTTCGAAAGCCCCCCTCCTAGGTCCTTAGAAGGACCATTGTGGCCCTTACAAGGGCCCTTTGGGGCTTAAGGGGTCCCACAGCTCGAACAGAGACCCCTCTCTCCGACACTTAGAATTGCCCTTGGGGCACTGACAAGTACCTTTGTTGGGGACCTGCAGCTTGAATCCAGGACTCCCATTGACACTTAGAAGAGCCCTTAGGGGACGTCATTTTTTTTTTTTTTTTTTTTTTTTTTCTTAGCCGGCTCCGCAGATGTCTCCAACATCGGGCGATGTCACTGGCTGCCAGTGACACCGCCGGCGTGGGCAATATCAGCATCGCCGGTGTTGCCAGCATCTTCTGCCATCACTGTGATGACTTCTGAGCTCCTTGGGGTTTGCACCTTTTTATATAGGTTTGCTGAAGGACGAGATCCAATTGTGATTGGTTAATATTTCAATTCTTGCAATCATATATATCACACATTAACCAATCATATTTGAATTTTATTAATTTTTTTATTTTATTTAATGTAGTAGGGGTTAGTTAACATTAACCCCATTCAGTGCGTAGATGCATCGGATCAAATGTATTTACATTCTGGGAGATGGGTTTTTGAGGTTTGTAAGTTATTACAGTTTTACTAAAAATTTTATCCTAGTAAAGTGATGTTGATCCTTGGCACTACAGGTGTTTTGGAAACAACTCCCAGCATGCATTGGTTGCAGAATTCTACCAAGCAATGCTGGTAGTTGTAGTCTGTAATCATCTGGAGTGCCAAAGATTGACATCACTGTCCAGTTGAATTTGATTCTGTTGCAAAATTTTTGAAATGCGTTCTAATCCATTTCGTCCCAAATTCCTGTTTCAAGTTTGATTTATACCCTCTATAGCCTCTTTATGCCCTCTATAGCCGATGCTGGGTTCCTCACTTGCAGCACTGTGAGCGGGCCGCGGGGAGTAGCTGGTTACACCATGGAATGCCCCTTTCCATGCCCACCCTTGGCTCCATGCGGGCCTCTAAAAAATGCGGCCGGGCCACAGGTTGGGCATTGCTGCTCTATAAAATACTGACTGTTATGGTATAAGATAAGTTCATTATATTTGAAGATGCAGCA
Source organism: Hymenochirus boettgeri (assembly GCA_019447015.1). NCBI lineage: Eukaryota > Metazoa > Chordata > Amphibia > Anura > Pipidae > Hymenochirus > Hymenochirus boettgeri. The sequence continues at coordinate 212,824,328 of CM033472.1, read as the reverse complement.
GTTTTCTAAAATTATTTTTAATCACTCAAGTTTACATTTTTACTCTTTCAGCATGGGGGCATCTGTACCATCTGGCTCAACCAAAGATTTTTCTCAGGAGACCAGACAGGTAATAGCTAAGCTTTAGTGTTTTTTTTGTCTGTCATTTTGTTCAGAATTTGGCTTGCAGAAATGTGTTAACAGCATGCAAAGATAACTTCTATTTGTCACAGATGAATGAAAAATGTTCATTTGTTTATGAAATCTGCTGATTAATGCAGGGCTGGACAAATCCTAGGAGCCATGTAGCAAGGGAATTGATTGCCTCTATACAGTATATATGAATTTGTGCAGATATGACTGCTAATAAGGTATACACATTTGATCAGAATATATACGTTTTGGTCTATAATGCAGTGACAGACTTTTAGTGTTCAATATTTTTTATTTCGTTTTTACATCAAACATTTATACATCTCAGATTATTTAAACTTATTATTTCAGATGTATATAGTACATTTATATATAACTTGTAACAATAAAAATATTCCTTGACGTTTCTTTTGCATTTCTTTAAATAACATGTCCAAATATATAACTTTTCTTAAGACAGATATACAATGCTTATATTTAAGTTGTTCATATATTACATATAGAGATTGCATAATTACTATTCTGCCAGGTTGTACAGGTTTTTGAGAATAGGTTTAGGCTATCTTGTGTTATATGGAACATATATTCATTTATCATAATAGAGTTCACTCTATTAATAACTGTATTTATAGATATCTTACCGGTGTCCTCCTCCACTGTGCTGCTACATTTATTTTGGCAGCTAGAAGTATATATTGAGTTAATCTATTTTCCTGCTTGGATAGATCTGAGATTTCTTGGCCCAGGAAGATTATTTGCATAGATGGGGATAGGTCTGTGGTATATTTCTTTTACCTGTATAATTCTAAACACATCATTCCAGAATTGAGTTATTTGACAATCCCACCATATTTCTAAAATCCCAGGAAACATAATGGGTTAACATTTGGATAGATTTTTGCTATAATGGCTGGAACTATATATATTCTATATAAGGTTTTTTAGGCTGTTTCTCTTAACCTTTTCAGTGCCAGACAGTTTTGCAAGTTGTCTACCCTTTTTTGCCAGAAGAATTTTCAGGATTTTGCACTCATATGGTTTAAACTAATTTTACAGTAGGAAACCCCCCAGTAAATTAGGAATATTATACATTGTTTTTTTCAGCACAAAGTGTACTTTAGCATGGTATCAAAATTTTTTAACTTTTCTGGAGATTTAATTGGAATTATGGGTAAAATATGTAAAAAATTTTAAAAAATTAGCAATTTTTCACAGATGTTTCCCGTTTTTACTTACAGTTATCTTACGTTTACGCACAAAAATCTTACTGTTTCTAAAAGCTCTGATACTCCCGAGTACAACGATACCAGATATATGTAGGTACCCGACTTTTCCGGTACAGGAGACGCCCCCAAACTAAAACTGCACCTTCAAGAATATTACACCAAATTAAAATGTATAACCACTACTGACAGTTAACATAGAATATCTACCAAATTAACTAAAATATCCCCACAAGTGAGATATTTTTAGAAACTACACACCCGCAGGATATTATGAGTGAGGTAAGTTTCGATCAAAATGCAGATACCCGGACGCAGCTCTTCGTCCAATTGTAAGTTATTTTCTCACATTTTCCTTTTTTTCCTCAACTGTAAAATCAGAGACAAAATCAAATGCGAATTTCAGCTAAAAACTGTGGAGGAAAGTTCAAACGCATCTCAAATATGAAAGCCTAATCCCTCCCGAATAAAACGGTATGCCATATTCATGGGTGTACCCAGAGACATGGCTACCAACTAACCCAAAGTGGGACTAATGCCAAATGGCAGTGACAGTAAAAAATTTTGCCATCTCTATATTTGAACATTCTGCAGTTTTTTTACACTAAACACCCCTGTAGCTTGGAAATACCCCCCAGAAACTATATATTTTTGGAATGTAGACACCTTCAGCAACATAGCGCTGTAATTCTTTCATTCATACCATCAATGGTATAGGTGCAGCTCTTCGTAGAAGTTCGCACTTTCGGCAGATTTTCTGAAAAAATTAACAAAGAACAACTTTCAAAGGTAGAAATCATGCCAAAACCCTATGGAATGTAAAAAAAGTTACTAAATATTAATCTCCCAAATGTCCTGAATCAAACAGTATGCCATATGTGTGGTTACACACACGGACGTGGAAGCGAAAAGCCACAAAGTGAGACAATGCACGATGGCTCAGAACAGCGAAAATATTAGCAATTCCGAATTCGGACAGTCTGCAGTTTTTCCACAAAACACCCCCTAACTTAGAATAACCCCCACAAACTATATATTCCTGAAATCTACACACCTTTAGCTATGTAACACTGTAGTTGTTCATTCATACCATCAATGGTGTGGGCGCAGTTCTTCTTAAAAGTTCCATTTGTCTGAAAAAATGAACAAAAAACAACTTCAAAAGGTAGAAATCATGCAAAACCTCATGGAATGTAAAAAAAGTTCTAAATATCAATCTCCCAAATGTCCTGAATCAAACGGTATGCCATATGCGTGGTTACACACGCGGACTGGAAGCGAAAAGCCACAAAGTGAGACAATGCACGATGGCTCAGAAACAGCGAAAAATATTTAGCCAATTCCGATTTGGACAGTCTGCAGTTTTTTCCACAAAACACCCCGTAACTTAGAAATAACCCCCACAAACTATATATTCCTGAAATCTACACACCTTCAGCTATGTAACACTGTAGTTTGTTCATTCATACCATCAATGGTGTGGGCGCAGTCCCTTCGTAGAAGTTCGCATTTGTCTGAAAAAATGAACAAAAACAACTTCAAAAGGTAGAAATCATGCCAAACCTCATGAATGTAAAAAAAAGTTACTAAATATCAATCTCCCAAATGTCCTGAATCAAACGGTATGCCATATGCGTGGTTACACACCGGACGTGGAAGCGAAAAGCCACAAAGTGAGACAATGCACGATGGCTCAGAACAGCGAAAATATTTAGCCAATTCCGAATTCGGACAGTCTGCAGTTTTTTCCACAAAACACCCCCGTAACTTAGAAATAACCCCCACAAACTATATATTCCTGAAATCTACACACCTTCAGCTATGTAACACTGTAGTTTGTTCATTCATACCATCAATGGTGTGGGCGCAGTTCTTCGTAGAAGTTCGCATTTGTCTGAAAAAATGAACAAAAAACAACTTCAAAAGGTAGAAATCATGCCAAAACCTCATGGAATGTAAAAAAAAGTTACTAAATATCAATCTCCCAAATGTCCTGAATCAAACGGTATGCCATATGCGTGGTTACACACGCGGACGTGGAAGCGAAAAGCCACAAAGTGAGACAATGCACGATGGCTCAGAAACAGCGAAAATATTTAGCCAATTCCGAATTCGGACAGTCTGCAGTTTTTTCCACAAAACACCCCCGTAACTTAGAAATAACCCCCACAAACTATATATTCCTGAAATCTACACACCTTCAGCTATGTAACACTGTAGTTTGTTCATTCATACCATCAATGGTGTGGGCGCAGTCTTCGTAAAGTTCGCACTTTGATTCTGAAAAAAACAAAAACAACTCAAAGGTAGAAATCATTGCCAAACTCCATGGAATGTAAAAAAAGTTACTAAATATAATCTCCCAAATGTCCTGAATCAAACGTATGCCATATGTGTTAACACGCGCGGACTGTGGAAGCGAAAGCCACAAAGTGAGACAATGCACGATGGCTCAGAAACAGCGAAAATATTTACCAATTCCGAATTCGGACAGTCTGCAGTTTTTTCCACCAAAACACCCCCGTAACTTAGAAATAACCCCCACAACTATATATTCCTGAAATCTACACACCTCATCTATGTAACACTGTAGTTTGTTCATTCATACCATCAATGGTGTGGGCGCAGTTCTTCGTAGAAGTTCGCATTTTGTCTGAAAAAATGAACAAAAAACAACTTCAAAGGTAGAAATCATGCAAAACCTCATGGAATGTAAAAAAGTTACTAAATATCATCTCCCAAATGTCCTGAATCAAACGGTATGCCATATGCGTGGTTACACACGCGGACGTGGAAGCGAAAAGCCACAAGTGAGACAATGCACGATGGCTCGAAACAGCGAAAATATTTAGCCAATTCCGAATTCGACAGTCTGCTTTTTTTCCACAAAACACCCCGTAACTTAGAATAACCCCCACAAACTATATATTCCTGAAATCTACACACCTTCACTATGTAACACTGTAGTTTGTTTCATTCATACCATCAATGGTGTGGGCGCAGTTCTTCGTAAAGTTCGCATTTGTCTGAAAATGAAAAAAACAACTTCAAAAAGGTAGAATCATGCCAAAACCTCATGAATGTAAAAAAAAGTTACTAAATATCAATCTCCCAAATGTCCTAAATCAAACGTATGCCATATGCTGGTTAACACGCGGACGTGGAAGCGAAAAGCCACAAAGTGAGACAATGCACGATGGCTCGAAACAGCGAAATATTTAGAATTCCGAATTCGGACAGTCTGCAGTTTTTTCCACAAAACACCCCCGTAACTTAGAAATAACCCCCACAAACTATATATTCCTGATCTACACACCTTCAGCTATGTACACGTAGTTTGTTCATTCATACCATCAATGGTGTGGGCCAGTTCTTCTAGAATTTTCGCATTTGTCTGAAAAAATACAAAAAACAACTTCAAAGGGTAGAAATCATGCAAAAACCTCATGGATGTAAAAAAAGTTCCAAATATCAATCCCCCAAATGTCCTGAATCAAACGGTATGCCTATGTGTGGTTACACCACGCGGATGGAAGCGAAAAGCCACAGTGAGACAATGCGATGGCTCAAAAACAGCAAAAATATTCCAATCTGAATTCAACAGTCCTGCAGTTTTTTCCACAAAACCCCCCCCGTACTTAGAAACCCCCACAAACTTAATATTCCTGAAATGTACACACCTTCAGCTATGTAACACTGTAGTTTGTTCATTCTACCATCAATGTGTGGGCGCAGTTTTTTTCTTGAAGGTTCGCATTTGTCTGAAAAAATGAACAAAAAACAACTTCAAAGGTAGAAATCATGCCAAAACCTCATGGAATGTAAAAAAAAGTTCCAAATCATCCCCAAAATGTCCTGAATCAAATGGTATGCCATATGTGGTTACACACGCGACGTGGAAGCACCGCAGAAGTGAACAATGCACGATGGTAAAAAAAAATAGAACCAATTCAGTTCAAATCCAATTTTTCCACAAAACAACCCCAACCTCAGAAATACACCCCCACAAACTATATATTCCTGAAATCTACACACCTTCAGGCTATGTAACTTAGTTTGTTCATTCATACCTCAATGATGTGGGCCAGTTCTTCGTAATTTGAATGTTTGCCATTTTCTGAAAAATTAACAAAAAAACTTCAAAGTTAGAAATCATGCCAAAACCCAAGTGAATTTAAAAAAGTTACCAAATATCAATCCCAAATGTCCTGAATCAAATGGTATGCCATATGCATTGTTACACACGCAGACTTGGATCGAGAGCTACAAAGAAAGCCAATGCACAGTGTCCAATTACAGCAACTTTTCAGATTTGTCAGACTAAACAACCCCTTATTAGAAATATAAAACCAAAACTATATATTCTTGATCTACACACCTCGCTATCAACGGTTGCATTCTTTTATGCATCCCACCAATGGTGTGGGCACCGTCTGCACTAGAATTTCACACTTGTACCAGTATTTTTCTGGAAAAATGTACAAAAATAAATTTCAAAGTTAAAATCATGTCAAATTCCCATGCAATATAGAAAAAAATTGTCAAGTATCAATCTCCCAATGCCCTGATTCAAACGGTATGCCATATATTGGTTACACACATGGACGTGGAAGCCACTAGTCACAAGTGAGCCATGCACAAGTGCCGTTACAAAAAAAAATCAAAGAGCTCTGTAATTTGAAAGCTTACTCTTTTTCAAAGGAAACGCCCTGAATCTTGGAAATGCCGCCCACAAATAAAAAACCCACTAATGTCAATCTTCCACAATTCCTGAATCAAACGTATGCCTAATGTGAGTGCAAACAGAGATGTGGTCACCAACTAGCCAAATGTGACGCATGCACAAGCCCAAATACAAGAAAAAATTAAGTGCTCTGTAATTTGAACAGTTTACCCCTTTTCAAAGGAACAGCCCAGAAACTTGGAAATACCCCCAGGCTATATATTTTTAGAAACACTCACCTTCAGCTACATAATGGTGCCATGCTTACATACATACATGAAGAATTCCAGACGCAGTAATCCATAGAACTCCATGCTTTTGGAGATTTTGTGAAAAAATAAAATAAGATGATTCAAAGGTGGAAATCCTACCTAAACCCACTTGACAAGTAAACCCCCCCACTAAATGTCAATCTTCCACATGTCTTGATCAACAGTATGCCATAGCATGGGTGCACCAGACACGTGGCAACTAACTACCTCAAATGGGAAGCATGCACAAGTGCAATTAACAAAAAATCTAGGTGCTCCTTTCTCATAGGAAACAGAACCAAAACGGGAAATACCCCTCGCAAACTATATATTTTAGAAACTAAACACCTTCAGCTACATAATGGTGCCATGCTTTCATCATACATGAAGAATTCCAGACGGAGTAATCCAAAGAATTCTGTGTTTTTAGGTGATTTTGTGAAAAATAAAATAAGATGATTCAAAGTTGAATCCTACCTAAACCCACTTGACAAGCAAAAAAACTCACTAAATGTGAATCTCCCACATGTCCTGAATCAACGGTATGCCATATGCGTGCGTGCACACAGAGGTGTGGCCACGAACTAGCTCAAATGGGACGCATGCAGAAGTGCAATACAAGAAAAATCGTGTTCTGTAATTTAACACCTATTCAACTTGGAAATACCCCCCCAAAACTATATCTTTTGGAATCTACACACCTTCAGCTATGTACGGTTCATGCTTCGTATATATTGAGAATTCCAGACGCTGTTATTCATAGGACTCCGTGCTTTTAGGAGATTTTGTGAAAAAAAAAAAAAAAAAGAGGTCTCAAAGGTTGAAATCCTACCTAACCCACATGGCAAGAAAAAAACCCCACTAAATGGCAATCTCCCACAGTCCTGAATCAACAGTATACCATATGGGTGGGTTGCAAACAGAGACGGGGCCCACCAACTAGCTCAAATGGAACCCATGCGCAATTGCAATTACAAGAAAAAATTTAAAAACCGCCACAACACCCCCCCACCCCCACACCCCCCCCTTTTAGTGGTATTTTAGTGAAAACCGTTTAGTACGGAGAGTCACACAAGTTTTTTGCATACTTTACTGATCCTAAAACTTCAATCCGGTCTTTTTTTTGGTACCTCTACCTCTGCAAAAATTTCTACTAAAATAGGCTTAGTTTCCCTTGAATCGGACAAATAATGATCTGCGTTAACTTTACCGATATCACCGGGCATTGGGAAGCTTGGAAAAGACAAAGTTTTTGCTAATTTAGAGTTTTAGGGTAAAAAAAAAAAACGGGGTGTGTATCACTTTAAGAATTTTTTTTGTGCGCATTTCCCTTTTTTTTTTGGCTCATCCCATAGATGATCATCAGATCATCTTAGGGAATGTAACGAACTTGGAATACGGGCATAAATGCCCGTTTTCCAATTCGAATCCGATCGGAAAAATCACTTCCCGGAATCATTTTCCAGGAAGTGATTTTTCATTCATTGGCAAAGATCAATAATTTGGTGATCAGAAGTGATCACCAATTTTGATCTCTGTCCCCATTTTTTTTTCTAAGTCTTTGCAAGTAGCAAAGACTTAGAAATCTATTGTGAATGGAACTTTGAGTTCCATTCACAAAATGTATAGTAAAGGCTGTCAGCATATAAAAGGCTGCTATACTCGGTAGTAACTGAGATCGGAACCGATCTCAGTTTACTAGTCCACTACACCACCAGGCAATATGGGGATGGGACACCAAAGGGAAGCCCCGGATGTCCTGGTGATGTCACGGGATTCCTTTCCGCTGCGGCTCTGCAATAATGAAGTACCGGGAGGTGGGGGAGGGATTCCCTATCGATCCGGCACTTAGTAGGGTTAATTTCTTGAGATCCCCCCTCGGTGTGGGACCAAACCGATGGGGGATCGGGGGAAAGGGAGGGCACTTGATAGTGCCCTCGATCACATCAGGGGAGCCTGCGGGAGGGATTTAAAGGGCCATTGCCACCAATGGTAAATTTTACCATGCATGCAAAAAGGAAGAAATAGAGCGCAGTAAAATTACCATTGGTGGCAATGAAAGGTTAAAGACATGCCCCCCCCCCCAAACTATAATTTAACCCACTACTGGCCCAATGAGTGTGTAAAAATCCTTACCGCACATCCAGCTCCAAATGACTCTCCTGTAGTCTGCCCCCCCCCCCCTTCAAGTCCCAAACTGGCAGCAGGAGTATACTGCAGAGTCCATATAGGACTCTGCCTCCTGTCTCCCCTCTGGAAGAAGTTTGGCATGCGCACTGCAGCCATTCTCCCCCCTCCCGATTTTGTCTCCCTCCCCCTAGCTCCAAACCCTTTTGAGATAATGTACTTCTCCCTCCCCCAGCCCTAACTGCATTACTATTATTCACAGAAAGTGCCTCGATCTTTACTTACCATGCCTCTCTCCTTCGCCGGTCTTAAGCTGGGTACACACGATGAGATATTTCGGTCCGATCGACCGATAGTTCAGTGTATCGATTGATCGGACCGAAATTATCGCATCCGAATGTGCCCATGTCCGATCGACTGTTCGTCCAAATCGGACGAAAGGACGATCGGACAGGGTGGAAAACCTCATCCAATCGTGCGGTCCTCTATGGACCGCACGATCGGTCGCGGTGACTATCGGACGCGGCTGCTTTTGCCGCGACCGACAGTCCTTCCTCCTGGCCAACCGTTCGAAAGTATCGAATGGTCGGTCAGGAGGAAAAATCGCTAGGTGTGTACCTAGCTTAAACTCCCAGCAGCCGTGTCTGTGATTGGCTGCCTCTCAGCCAATCAAGGACGTGGCTGCTGGTCCCGCCCCCTGCTAGCATTTCCGTGAAAGCATAGGGCCGGGGTGTCACAATCATGTGATTTGTGTATATTTAAATGGGGAAATGTATATTTATATATGATTTCCTAGCTCCTCTGCCAAAAGATCTTTTCTGTTGGTCTCGAAATTATCTTGGTCCTTGAGGCAAAATAGTGCTCTTGCCACCTGTCGACTTGGCTATAATCTCATCTAAAGTGCTCCCAAACAGACGACCATGTTCAAATGGTAGCTTGCAAAGCGACAGCTTTGAAGGAGTGTCCGCATTCCAGGCTCTGAGCCATAATGCCCTTCTGGCGGATATAGACAGTGCCATACTCCGAGCTTGCACCCTGGTTAGATTCGCTGCTGACTCAAGCACAAAATTGGCCGCTAGCCTGAAATCTGCCAAGCTTTGGTATGCCCTTTTAATACCCTCCTTTAGATCATCCTCTAATCTGTCTGTCCAGACAGCCAGAGCCTTTGACACAGATATTAGTGCCATGGATGCTCTACAGCCTGCCCCCGCGGTTACATATGCTTTCTTTAATTCCGCCTCAGTACGTTTCTCCATAGGATGTTTCAGAGTGGATGCATCTTAAATTGGCAATGTAGACCTGCTAGAGAGTCTAGCTACCGGAGCATCAACCTTTGGGGCTTTAGTCCAGAGCTTAATATAATTCTCACCGAAAGTTTATAACTTCTCAAATTTTGCTTCTACAGGCACTCTCCTAGAAAACCTTTGCCACTCCAACTTAATTAAATCTTCCACCTCCTGATGGACAGGGAATACAGGTCCCCTCTTTCTGTGAAACAAAACTGAAGTGGATGGTTGTGCCTCCTATTCAAAGGTTAATGCTTGCTTAACCAACTTAATTAATGAATCAATTTGTCTAACATTGAAACCGGATTCTTCTGGCTCTTCTGATTCTGAAGCTTCTGAGGCTTCCGAATCCTCCAGATTGGGGAAGTCTTCCTCTCTAACTGTTGCAGGAGGACAGGCCAAAGCTCCCTTGAACCCCTGAGCCACTGCTTCTGATATCTATCTTAATATCTCTGATCATTACTTGAACCTGCCCTCGGTTGTTCCCCTTTATTCTGCTGCGTGCTCCCAGCTCTAGGCATATCCTCTTGCAGTAAGTCCGACATGCATTGCCTGCATACCTTCTTTCTTTCCATAGCAGGGTTGGAACAGGCTCTGCAACTTCTGGAATCCAGTCTCAGGGCTAATACTTCTTAGCCTCTTCTTGGATTTTCCAGAATGGCAGACTGAAAGACAGAAAAACATAACCTCTGGCATCTCCCACAGCACAAAACTGACAGTCTGCTAATAATCACTGCTCCTTTAATCCTTACTGCCCAGCATCAGGTACTCACCACCTCCCCTAGATCCAGAATTCTTCTTGGCAGCCGGCTCCATTATAGGATCCACACTTAGCAGAGGCACAGAGACAGCTGCTGAGAGCGCCTTTTTAAAAAATTTCACGGGTCGAGCACCTCCTGCGTTCCAGCAGGAGAAGGATCTGGACATCAGTGCCTGTCAGGGGAGGTGGATTCCATGCCTGAGAGTGCGCTCAGTGCTCACAACAGCAGGACTTCGGCCTGGAGAAGACTGCAGCAAGTAAGAACCTCCCTGAGGGTAATTGTTGCTGGCAGAACCTGAAATAAAAACTACTTACCGACAACAGAAGAAAAACAAGACTGTTGGAGGAAGGGGGAGGAGTCTTTTTAAGAGATTGGTGGGTGTGTTTTTCTTCTTTTACCAGCATTACAGGGGAGCTTAACCGTATGTTGACTGCTGCCTGGGGATGGCCAGGAACTTTTATTACATAGGTCTGTAAATCCAGCCCTCAAATGAAATTGTAATAGGGTTAATCACCCCCCAAAACCGGAATAGTTAGAAAACGAAAAGGTATTAGACTAGCCTGAAATGCTGCCCTATGTCCTGTTGCTACTGTTTCTGCTACTTCGCTCTTGTCAGTCATAGATGTGACAGTTGACATCACTGAATGCTATTTCCCTAGCTGCCTCCTCTGAGCTTGCTTGAAGGACAACTCCACCCTCATAATAACATCTTAGGCTGTTCTGAGCATGCTCAGAAGAGGCTGCTAGGGGATTTGCATTCAGTCATTGGCTGTGATGTAATCTGTCAAATCCATAACTGACAGTTACTAACTGGAAGAAGCAGAAACGGGCAACAGGATATTGTGCAGAATTTCAGGTTAGACTTCTAGTTTAGGGTTTTGGGGGGGGTGATTTACTTGTTTATAAGTTTTCCTTTGAGGGCTGAACTGCCCTTTTAGGGCATGAAGGTAGGATTGATCAACATATTTAATGCTAAAAGATGTCATTATGAGGGTGGAGTTGCCCTTTAATTCTGTTCTCCTTGCCTCAGAACGTTTCCTTTTGTGGTGATATTACTAAATTTAAAACTGTCGTGTTTGAGACAAAAGAAGCCGGTCTCTGACTTGCATGATGATGGGAGAAGACGTCTGCAGGCAATAATTGTATGGTTAAATGCAGCAAAGTTTTAATACAAAAATATAGTGATTAAGGCTTTCACAGGATGCCCTGTGTGAGGTTGTGGGAAATAAGGCAAACCAGGCCACACAAGCTATTTTACAATTGAAGGAGTTGTATTAATACGCACCAGTACCAAGCAAAGCCTTATCCTACCAAGCAAGCACTGTCCTTGGGATGCAGTTCCTGGGATCTCTAGGCTCCACTGCCTTGGCTCCAAACTGCTGGGCTTCTGCTGGTTTTTTCCTGGTCTGATTCTGCCTTCCTGGTTCTCTTGCTCTCAAGGGACAGGGTACTGTTTTACAGCTCTGAGATGCTAGGCACTGCCTAAGCATGTGTCCTAGCTCTGTTCTCCCTTGCTTAGCTTTCCCTTCTGCCAAGCCCTAGTCTGCTTCCTCCTGCAGGCTAGCCTCCTGTATCCCTTGCTCTCAAGCTAAAGGTCAGGATAGTTGACCAGCTCTTTACTACAGGATACTGCCTCAGCATGTATCCTAGCTCCTTCTTTGTCTATGTGCTTCTCCCCATGTTGACTAAAGCTGCTCTTTTTATTCCCACATTCCCTTTGAAATGCAAATGGCCAACTTTCAACCAGCAGCCAATCAGACTTACTGAACAACAGACCAATCAGCAATTACTTATCTCAATCCATCTACTCAGACTTTGTGGCACCAGACTAATTCATTTACAACAGGCAATCCCAGGACGTTTACCCATCGAGCCATCTTGTGTACAAAGGACTAACTGCATATTCCCAACAGTGTGCTTGAAACAGTTTACATATATTGCTTACATTTAACATATACATTAACGCAAGATATAATACTGGGAGAGGTGGTGCCTGGATGAAACAATGTTATATTATTTATTGAAAACTGGGAACCACACTCTCCCTTACATAGCATTTACTAATTCAGGTTATTACAGACCCCTGGTGCTCCGTCACAAAGGCACAGAGGGTACAGGGAATTGTAAGTGTATGTTTCGCTTTAAAATAATGTGTAGGCAAAAACACGTTTTGTTCCATACTTAAAAGTTGAAGCTGCGAATTACAACAATATATTGATAGTCTTTCAAAGTAATTCCTAACCAAAGATCGTATATAGCAAGCCCTTCTGTTCACTTTCATTTCTCATTTTTTTTACTCATTACAGCAAAAAATAGCTAAATGTACAGCTCCTCTCTAATAGGTTAAGCACACAGTGAATGACGGATACAGTGGCCCGGAGGAGAGTTTTAATAGGCAGTTTAATAAAGTGCTGAAAATAAATGATTAGATGTGTTAGTGTTGTGGGGGGGTTGGTTTAAGGGAAGTATTGGATTTAATAACACCAAGAAAGCAGGGGTTAGAGTGTATATAACATCCCAAAAATAGTGGGGGGGTTTCTTTATATAAAGTCCACCCATCCAGTAAAACATTGTATATAGGTAAATCACAGCTCAAAACTGTAATAGTTAGAAAGATAACAGATGGAAAACTTAGGCTGCGTAGACACCAGCAGATATTGCCGACCGTCCGATGGTGCCTTTGATCGATCGGTCGGAAATACCGTATGGTGTGGGGCGGGCAGGCAGCCGCGACCCAGCTCAGTCGTCCGTTTTTTAGAAGCGAACGGGCGATTGGGTCTGTTCGTAAATCACGACTGAAACTCATTCAGTTTGCCTGTGACCCTCTGGTGGTCCAGAAAACCCGCAGATTAAAAGTTCTGCATTTATCAGTTTTCATTACATCAACTTGCTTGATGTCTGTAATTCTTGTGCCATCTGCTGTCTGTCATATCCAATAGGAAAGAACAAGTTGAACTTGAGCAGATCTGTGTGAGATTTATTTAAACATTTAAAGGAACAACATCTAAATTAAAGGAGTATTCCATGTTTCAAGGAAAACTCATTTTACAGATCCATATGATCCCTTACCATGATCGCAGGGGCTACAGAGTATGTTAATTAAGATTTTAGCGTTGGGAAAATGTAGTAGGCTGCATTAAAGTCCTATATAGGTGATTTTATAGCTAGGGTGCTGGGACTTAATGAGTTAATATTAAGATAACTAAATTTAAAATATAAATGACTGAATAGATTCTACATGTCTAACAATGACATGTTTATGTATGTTGTACGAATGGATTGTAGTGTCTATGGCTGCCTTGAGTAACTTCAGGACCCACGGGTAGGTACTTACGTTTAACGATCTTGTAGTTTGGCGGAGTGGGTAAGGTAAGTAAAGATTTTGGTGCTGGGGTGGGCATGCCGTTTAGGAATTATTGACTTGGTTCAAACTTGTTCATGTTTTTAATTTAATCCTTTTTTAAAATATGGCAGATGCTAACGCATTTTATTTCTCTGTGGCAAATGAAACAAGCAAGTTGATCCCTTCTTCAGTATTGGGATTTCATAGACTGTGAATAAGAAGTCTCAAATTTTCAGACTCATTTCCATGTTCTCTGTTCCCCTCTCCACAGTACGCCTGCTATGCCATTGGTAAGGATGTCCAAGCTATGAAAGCTGTGGTTGGAGAAGAGGCTCTCACATCGGATGACCTCTTGTACTTGGAGTTCCTGCAGAAGTTTGAAAAGAGTTTTATTGCACAAGGTATGTCCTGTAGGGAACCTTTTACAGTTTGCATGTATTGGCCTATTAACTATCAAACATAGGAGATGAATTGTAATGTTGTTGCATAGGCATAGATGCAAAAGGAAATATTAGATGTTTACATGTTTTTACATGTGGCCACTAGAGGGCAGGTTTTCTACTATATTTTGAGAAGGAAATTTAGTTTAAAAGGAGAGCAATAGTGCATGTAAACTTGTTTTAAAAACATTTAAAATGTAAATTATAGGACCTCTTCCAATCCATGTGCAGAGTAACAAGGTTCATTGGGTTTAGTGCAAAGAAAACGTATCTTGTGTGAATTGAAATTAAAACATATTTGTTGTTGGGAGAACTAGTAAATCTCTTATATCTCCTATAACTAATCCTATTAACACCAGGTATTCAATGGCATTAGGAGCGATGCATTCAAAGCATAGCCAGCATCTGTAATCCATAGAATAGTAATAATCTGTAAATGTTATTGTAATATAACTGGTGCAAAAGTTCTTACGGGGCAAGTGATTTACCTATATACAATGGAACATTGTATATAGGTAAATCAAAACTGCACTAGTAAGAAAGCTGAGAGATTAAGCTGAAATTCTGCTTAGTGTTACCTATCTTTCTGTTGACGTGATGTAAATGTGCATTGGCGGACATTAGCGCTCCCCGATAACGTCATGACACGTGCCGGCTACAAGTCAGGCAATGTCACAAAAAAAACGGTGTACATACCCTTTAATCGTTGCAAGTGACTTGTCAGTTTTTTGTTTTTTTATTTTCTGTAATCTATGCATATTACCACCCATTTTTTAGCCTAATGTGTTATATACTGGGGCCATCTTACCATGATCTTTACCTCCATCATAATGGACAATAGTTTCCTATCCCCCAAATTCAGTCCATCACTATGATTCAGTCCTTGAAAAGGTTAAAAAAGCACTCCTTGTTTGCTCCATGCACCTTACGTTACGGCGCATGTGACGTCGGCGTTCGCCATCATCGTGCCGCACCGCGCTTGTGTACAGCACAGCATGATGTCATCACGTGCACATGCTGATGTCGCTTGCAGGGAGGTTTTTGTTTTAAAGCTGCAGCTCACATTTGAACTTAAAGGACAACTCCACCCTCATAAGAACATCTTTTAGAAAGAACGACCTCTTTAAAATATGTTGATATATCATACTTTGTCCTATGAATTTATTACTGTATGTCTGCTATGCTTCTGGATGTCTCATGGAAACTGAGTAATTTAGAAATCTGTACTGAGCCTGGGCATGCTCAGAAGAGGCAGACAGGAGATTAATATTGTCATTGGCTGTGATGTCAACTGTCAAATCCATAACTGACAGTTGCTAACTGGAAGAACCAGGAAGCAGAAACATGGGAAACAGGACATTGTGCAGGATTTCTGGTTAGACTTATATATTTCAGATTTCAAACTATTACCATTTTGGGGGGTGATTTACCTGTAGGTAAGTTTTCATTTTGGGGATGGACTTGCTCTTTAATCTGCTAGACTGGTGACTTGGCTATTACCTGGCCACAAACCCTGCTGCTATTTTTACCAGTTTTTACATGCATTTGTAAAAAGATATTTCATGATAAGTTATATTCCATTCTGGCAAAGGTATCTGCCTCCTCCCTCTGCTCAGTGAGCTTTTTAGAAGCTTAAACCATGTGCAGAGGAGGCAGCAGGGTAAACCGCAGTCATTGTCTATGATGCCAGTTGTCACAGCCTTGATTGACTGCATGGGGGGAGGTGCCAAGTTACTCTGCCAGAATGTAGGCTATAATTGTTCTTACATAGATGGTTAGGTATACATCTAATTATGTGCTGAATATATACTGTATCTGTTAGGGTTGGGGGAAAGGTAACGGTCATGTGACCATTTTTTTTTTTTTTTTAGAAGATGCCCTTCTAAAAATTGCACTGCTTACTAGGGTTATAAACTTACACAGCCAAGAAAGGGTTTATGTTCACCTTGCTTATGTTATGTATACATAATTCATTTATACAGGCACAGAAAGGCATATTCGAGAGATTAGTGAAAGTAACTCCTGTTGTATACTTGACCTTTACCTTGATATATATATCTGGCAGGAGACTGCAGCTCCTCTGCAGGTAGCAATGTATCATTTGTTCATCCTTCCCATGTTCTGTGTGTAGATTAGAGATGTTCTAGAGATCTCCCTGCATACAGGCAATATCTGTGTTGAAAGACTGCTATCTTGTATTGCTAATGTCACTACACTTCCAATAACTGGCAGCGAAAACGTTAAATATCTGACATTGGGTTGCTTGCGGGTGGCCTGGAGCAGCCACCCATTTTTACAGCACATCCAGCTTTCCTTTAAATAGCTCTCACAGGACTGTCACATGGGGGATGTGTATGTGTGTGGGCGGCCATCTGTTTCCTTGACAACCAGCTCCTTGTTAAAGGATAATAGCAGCTTTGGTACACATGGATGGATGGAAGTGGTAAGGGGCACCGGGGGAGGTCTGACGTAGCCCTGCATTAACCCTTCATGGCCCTCTTAAATGAAAAGACATTAGTTTCTTCTTTGGATTGGTTTTACAGTTCCTGCATTACTCCATTAGGTGGCAGTAGGCAACTTCAGTTTCTACAGTGAACTTCCATTCTATGAAGTAACAAAATTTCCAGTAAAGAATAATCTGAGCAGCAGTCTTGTTTATAGCCATTTTCCCCAGTACCTATTTGGACTGCCCTAAAGGCTAATTTATTTAAAAACATGATTTTCATTGTCCATTTGGCAGACATTTTAACCTGTTTTTATGTTTAATTTTAGGTCCATATGACAACCGCACAGTTTACGAGACCCTGGACATTGGTTGGCAGCTTCTCCGAATCTTCCCCAAAGAAATGTTGAAGAGAATTCCACAGAGCACCTTGGCTGAATTTTACCCCCGAGACTCCTCTGCCAACCACTGAATTGCCCTATGTCTGTATCTATTCCCGTTCTCTCTCTCTCTCTCTCTCTCTCCCTCCTGCCCCGACTCCCCTCCATATGTGCAGTTTACAGAACCCGGTCTGGTATGGAAATAAATACAGGAAGGGGGGCAGACATTTTGTTGTTTTGTGGGGGACTACTTAACGGCCCACAGTCGCAGCTCTAGATCCAATTAGATGTTGACTCAGTGACTTTGAGAACAAATGAAAGGAGAACTATAGTGCGTATAAAATGTTTCAGAAACCGTTAATGCTAAGTACATGGGGCAGGGAGGTAGGATTGGTACCTTCCACCTCTCAATATCATTTGTACGAGGAGAAGCAGCACAAAGAAAACTGCTTCTGTCAGGCTTCCTGAGTGCTTCAGTGCTATCTTTAATACAGGAAAGCCCAGTGCCATAACCTGGCAAATGAAAACTGTGTGTTCTGAAGCTCCTCAACAAACTGTATTGGGATGTGGGAATAACCACTCCTTACTCCCAGTCCCAGGTTCTTATCATTTCTAAAAAGTACATTTTTACAGTATAGTTGTCCTTTAAGACTTCAGACATTTGGTGTTTAGATTTCTCCTGATAATCTTAATATTTATAAAGAAGGAGAAAATAGAATCCCTCTCTGTATAAATTTGAAAGGTATTTATTGTGCTTCAGATCAGGGATATCCATCCTGTAGCCTTTGAGCAGTGTTGAATTTCTAATTGCATTAAGTGTATCACCAGCTTAAATTTGGCAAACTTTACTTGAGAACTAGAATTGGAGAGCCTGCATGTACAGCTTTATTCTTTAGTTTGTTTTAACTTGTCCTTTACATTTTCTTGTCCTGTTGTGGTTCTCTCCCCATGCAAAATGTTTGCCTACCTTTTTGTCTCCTTTTTGGTCCACCTGCTTTCAGCATATTCTCCTGTTTTTAGATATTTTATGTTTTCCTTTGTCCTTCCCAGCCTCCCATAAAGGAAGGTTATTAATATGGGGGGCTGTTTCGATGTTACTATGTGAAATTTGGTGCAATACTGTGCTGTCTGATTCATTCCATCTCTTTACGGTGTATAAATTTATTGCTGAATGTCAAATATAATATTACATTTAATATCAGTGTCTGTATTTTCTATATCCTATAGTCCTGTCCATGAATCCTTATCTTGTACTGATGAGATCTAACAAGATTAAAATGTCTGTGCTCATTTACCCAGTGCCAGTATGCACTAACCGATTCAATATTTGTTAGCACGACTTCAACACCTTCATTGCACCGCCTGCGCAGGTATTAAAAAAGACAACTGCGCTGCTGGCGCCATTTTGTGCTGTTTACTGGCGTTAAAATCATGCAAAATGGATATTAAGGGTTAGGCCAAACTAGCGCGTTTTTCCTGCGATTTCCGATGCGCATGCGATTGCACGTCCATTTGCGGCGAGCATTTTTTCGTGCGATTGCTTGCGTTTTAAAGATAGCGCAAACTCGAAAATAACGTGCATTAACGCACAGAACGCGTGCACGCTTGTTGCGTTGTAGTGTGGCCTCACCCTTAATCCACAGTAGGAGATTTAACCTGATTGATAGTGGCTCCAGGTAAATCTCCCCCCTAGTGTCTGCAAGCTGGATAGTTGACTTTAAACCTTTATTGCTGTATTGCATGCTATTATGCCAGAGATGCATTGGTTACAGGGACATAAAGAAGAAACTTTATGTCTCTTCCTACTTTTCTGGGAATGCTGGGAGTGAGAAATCATTCCTTGCTTTTTTGGGGGGGGGGGGCAAAAAGTTGGGCAATGGTATTTTGAACCTTCAGTTTTAAAGGGGAACTGTGGTCCAAAAATGACTTTAGGTAAATTGATAGGAATTGCTCTCATGAGAATTTTTGCAATTTATTTTCATTGTTTATTTTGCATGGTTTTGAAGATATTTACATTTTTGTTTGTAATATGACAGCAGCATCACCAGGCCCCCTGCACTTCCTGCCTCCTGCTTTGAATCCATGTCAGTCAATCTGCCCTGTGTCTCCTCCTCTTCTTTGCAGCCCCCCTGGTCCCTCCCACGCATGGACCCCATGGTCCCTCCAGTTGCAAGCCCCCCTTGGCCCATTCTCTTACAGCCCCATGTGGCCTCACCCACTTACGTGTGCCGTGGGCCACTCAGACCCCCCCTACATAAAACTGTGGAAACAGCCTTTTCAGGCAGAGTGAGAACTCTGCCTGAAAAGGATGTTTCACATAGTGGGAAAGAAGGGCTGTAGATTCCCTTACCTTCTCTGTCAGGACTTCACACAGCAGAGAGGAGGAGGGACTTCCTGTCTCCCTCATTTCTTTATATCTTGTGCTGTAGAGAGGTGGTTGATGGCTCATTTTAAAGGTAGGAAACTGGCCTTTCATTTAAACTCAACTTGTTTGGAGACCACAGTTCCCCTTTAAAAATGATCTACTGTATTTTCTATAAGGAAACACCCACAGGCACTTTGGCTTCTGTTTTTTACTAGTCTCTTTTTACTCAGACCTATTCATCTTTAGTGTTCCACTTAAGGGGAAATAAACTGCCCAAACCACAATTTAAAAAGAAGTTTAGAAAGACAGCAAAAATAGCTCCTCATTAAATATGACACAAAGATGGAAAATCCACCATGATTAGCAAACAGAGTAATACCTACATTAAAGTAATATTTTAGTGATCTGTCAGTGCTCATGTTTAGACAATTTAATAGTGCAGTCACGGCTGTGGGTTAATCCTATCAGGATCTTACGCCCCTAAGTTACTTAAGGCTAAGGCCACAATAATGTGTCTGAAACGTGTGCGCGATTGTTCACACGTTTGTGGCATGTACGTTGACGTATACTACGATTGAGCAATGTTGCACAAACGAAGTGCATGCTATTGCGCAAAAAAAGTGAATCACGCACAGCGTGCCACATTGATCGGGACACACTAGTGTCTGCTTTTAAAGGGCATGTCCACCCCATTTTTGGACTTTTGCCCATTAGTAGCGATCCTGCCCCCAGCCCCAACTGCCATAAAAGATTTTACTGGAACTTCCCCGATCTTTACTTACCTTACCTCTTTCCCACAGCGTACTGTACCGGCCCTCTGCTTGCATGGAAGCACCACTACAGAATGGGGCCAGAAGTGGGGGGAATTATAGTTTTGGGGGTGGACATGCCCTTGATCATATCGCACTTAAAAGCATAGTGTGGCCTAACCCTTAATGCCAACAATTTTCTTAGGTTTAGTTACGCTACTAAATATGCCCCAACCATGATATTAAATAGCTTGTGGTGGATATCTTTTTGCAAAATTGAAATTGTAATGTAAATGGGTTAGTGGGATTTTAAGACTAGAATGCATTTAAATTAAGTATAGTCTTTGTATACTGGAAGAATAAACCTTGTTTCTTCAAACCTTAAAGGTTACCTATATATCTTAAGGGAAGATATATTATTGGCAAGCAGGCACCTGGAAAGTTAACTGTAAGGACTTTTTATGTATATACAGTACATGTATGTAGTGGACATTTGTCCTACAACTGGATTTTGTTCAATGTGCCTTTCTGTAAACGTGTTCCCTCACGAACTTTGTAACATCCAGGTAAAACCAAGGTGTGTCCCAGTTGTAAGGGATGGAGCTGTCCCACTTGTCCCAACCTAAACCTCTCCATAGAGGTAGCAGGAAGAAGCGTGACATGGAGTTTCCCGCAGAGCTGTTGGCAAAACCGGTAATTGTCCGACGGATGCAGCTACATACAAAGAAAATCTGCAGCATGGTGGGGATGTCAGGGATTCCCTTCCCTCCCCTGCTGTGGTCCTTGTACATCACTGTCCGCTTTACTCTGTCCATCTTGGAGCCCCAGATAAAGTAAAACACCGCCCTAGTAATGGCTCTGGACACTGTTGCCAGTGGGGGCCAGGCCTGGGCCATATACTGCAGAACAGGAACGATCTCATTCCGCAATACTAGTGCTTTACCTTCGATGGAAAGGTCTCTGAGGCTCCATAGTCCAAATTTCTGTCGCATCTTTGAGAGTCTTTCATCCCAAGATTTCAGGGCCGCTCCCTCTCCACCAAACCAGACTCCTAGAATTTTGATGAAGTCTGGGTTCACGGTGAAGAGCATTGAAGCGGTGGACGACAGGTGCCATTCCCCGAAGAGTAGAGCCTCTGACTTCCTGCAGTTGACCTTTGCCCCTGATGCTTTGCCAAAGTCCTCGCAGGTCTGGACGAGTGCTGTCATCGACTGGGCGTCTGCGCAGAAGATGGTGACGTCATCCATATACAGCGAGCACTTTGCCTCACGACGATCTGGACCTGGTGCAGTGATCCCTCTGATCCTCTGGTTCCGTCTGATGCTTTCTGCGAGGAGCTCTATGCAACAGACAAAAAGAAGTGAGAGAGGCCAGCCTTGTCTGGCCCCAGACAAGATTGGAAAGGGGTCAGTTTTCCAGCCATTTACTAACACCGAGCTGACAATATCACGGTACATCAGGCTAACATACGAACAAAATCTATCACCTAAACCAAGTCTACGCAGGGCCCTACTCATAAACACATGGGAGACACGGTCAAACGCTTTCTCCTGGTCAAGACTGACCAGGGCCGCGCGGAGGTCCCGGATGTAATGGACCGTGTCTCTGATTAGAGCAAGACTATCTGCGATTCTGCGCCCGGGGATGCCGCAGGTCTGGTCCGGATGGACGATCTGTCCGATGACAGCCTTTAGCCGGTTGGCAAGTACCTTTGCAAGGATCTTGTAGTCCACATTCAGAAGAGAGATCGGACGCCAATTTTTAAGGTCCGATCTCCCCCCCTTCTGCTTATACAAGATCGTAATCAGTCCTTCCCTCAGTGACTGGGGCATTCTGTCTACATCTGCCATCTCCTCGAAGAGTTCCAGCAAGTCCGGGCCAATGAGATCCCACAGCGCTACATAGAGCTCTGCTGGGAGACCGTCACTGCCCGGGGTCCTGCCAGTTCTAAACGATTTGACAGCAGAGTGCAGCTCCTCCAGCGACAAAGGGGCCTCTGTTCGAGCAACACCTATGGGATCAAGCGTGTTAGTAACACCAGACAAAAAATACTCAGCCACATCCGTGTCGGTGGTTTTAGGGGAGTAGAGGGCACTGTAGTAGTCTGAAACCACTTTCATCACCGCTTCTTTTCCCCTTCTGTCTGTGCCGGTCTCGTCCCGCAGCTCCGTCAGGGGCGTGTGGCTGGAGTGGAGTTTCCTGAAAAAGAAAGAGTTACACTTCTCCCCCTTCTCAAGATTCTCCACTTTGGAACAGAAGATGATGGCTCTGGATTCCTCCTCGAAGTGCTTTTGCAGCGACGACTTGGTCTCCTCCAGCTCCTCTCTTACGTCCCAGCCGTGAAGGTGAAGGTCCTGCAGGGACTGGAGTTGCCTCTGAAGTCTCCTGAAGTTGCCTTTCCTCTCACACGCCTGTTGTCTCCCTCTGGCCTGAAAGAAACGACAGAGCGGAGGAAGAAGACGGCGATTAATTGTTTTCTCGCCTCCCCCCCTCCTTTCCCTTTGTGTGTTTTCAAATAAGCTTTGGGCAAATGTCTCCCCACCCTTACACCCCTTTCCTTCCCCCCCACACGTGGCTTTATTTGATTATGTTTCAATTTCTTAAAGTGTTGAATGAGTAATGCTGCCCCCTTGCCCAACCGTCCCCCCCTATGTTTTCACCACTTATCATTTGTTATGTAAATGTCCCCCCAGCCCAGCCCACACCTCCCCCAGCATTACCCCCGTCTATATCGTTATAGAATGTATAAAGTCATGAATGAGTAGTGCAGGACCTATTGTTATGTTAGGTTTTTGCACCACATGAGTGCTTGTGTATTGTTACCAGCCCTGTGCTGCCCACAGTACACGGTATGAATGTTTGTTTTATATATTTTTATGACAAATAAGAATATTTTAAATCAAAAATCTGTTCTTATCAGAGCCCGATATGACCACCACGGTCTTTACAAGAGAGATGGTTAAGGAACAGGGCTTCTCACATCGGAGACTGTAAGTATCCAGTCGTTCTTTGCCGGAGTGTGTCTACGTGACCTTTGCCTCCATTGCTATATGCAGGAGGTACTGGGAACGAGTTAAAGCGGCAGGGCCTGAATCCCCCGTTCTCTCACTTTGTGGGCAATTGCCCTTCCAAAGGGAGGAACGGCGGGTGACGGTCACAATGCGGAACTCGCTCACACCGTAAGGGACATAACCACCTTTTGTCTAGATTCTGCACAGTCATTAAGGACCCCACCCGAATCTTTAATGACGAGGGATACTGGACGGGAAATGGGCGTATATCGTCAAATTGAGGAACGACGGAGCAGCAGCCGATGGCCTTCAACACCTTCCACAGTTCTTCTCCCTGGGCAGCTCAAGCAGAACTCTGCACTACCCGGACCACCGCAGATATGCAAAAATGCAGCACGTCCGGGCACGTCATGAGGACTGCAAGGAGCTCGCCTGCAGGCTATGCAGAAATGTTGGACACGAGGCTAAAGACTGCCCAAAGAATGTTGTGCAACCTCTGTGGTGAGGCCAACCATACCTACAGAGACTGCCCCCAGCGAACCCGGACCTACGCAGCAGCTGCAGCAGCGGGACCCAGACCTACTGTCTACCTACTGTCAGACCTACTACTGTCTAGTCCCTACCTCCCCCATCATTCCCATCACCCCCCCCCCCCCAGTGCAAGCTATCCCCACTCCAGCAGCTTGCCCTACCCTACTCTCCTCCTCCTCCCACCACCCCTATCCCCACCCCCGCAGCAGTACTAACCCCCTCCACCTGCTGCTGCGCTCTTCTCCCCGGAGGATTTTCCCCCTCTTTCTCCTCGCCGCCACGGTCAGAGGAAGAGGAAGTGCGTACGGACAGCCCTTCTGCAGACCACTCCAAGAAAAGGCAGTGGAAGTGGAACCACAGGAGGAAATAGAGGAAGAGATGGAAGAAGAAGATCCTGTAAGGAAACAGGAGAATGAAGATGGTTGCTGCCCTGACCAACGAGGAGCCACCAACACCTGCTCCCAACGAGGCAGTTATCATACCAGAGGCGGATCCAGCGGACATCCACCAGCTTGTCACGGAGCTGAACGAACAACTCAGCTCCCTGGAGAAAGCACCAGACGAGGAACCCCCCGACAGGAGCGGTAACGTACTGTGCTGATCTGGACTTTC
Organism: Hymenochirus boettgeri; assembly: GCA_019447015.1. Taxonomy (NCBI): domain Eukaryota; kingdom Metazoa; phylum Chordata; class Amphibia; order Anura; family Pipidae; genus Hymenochirus; species Hymenochirus boettgeri. Next base: position 212,799,951 of record CM033472.1, on the reverse strand, counting down.
TTTTTATACCCTAAACTAATGGTGTCCCTTTCTATATCACCATTAATGTACGGAGTATTAAAGATAAGTTAAGACGGCAAGCCATACTAACGTTTCTCCCTACACAGCAATGTGATATATTTATGTTGCAGGAATGTGCCTTACCTTTCTCTCCATCCTAAGGTACCTCTGTCGGCAGTGGACCCTGGTCCCTCCTACTGGTCGGGTGGGGGCAGCTGTAATCCGCGGGTGTATCCGTTCTCATCAGGGGGGGCCTCTTCACACTTGATTCCGTCCGGGAGTTGGTCTGTGGCAGAATTCTGGTCATAGATAGCTCCTGGGCGGGCGAGCCAGTCCGCTAATCAATGTGTACACCCCCCTCTGGGAAGAATGAGCGCCTGGAACTTTTCCAGACCCTGCGGGCCCAGTTAGCAACCACCAGGGCAGTGGTGATGGGCGGGGATTTCAACTGTCCGATTGAGGAGAACGGGCGCAGCTCCAGCAACTATGCTAAGCTTGATGTGACATCGAAACTGCTGAAGGAAATGGTAACCGAAGCTTCCTTAAAGGATGCAATCGGATCAATCGGGAACGGCTCTGTCAATTATAGCTGGAGCCGCCCCGACGGATCTGTGCGCTCTAGGATTGACTTTGTGTTTACCTCCCGCACAGTGAAGCAAGGCACGCACTCCATGGTCCCCTGCTTTTCTCTCGGACCACAGGGGCATTCTCTTTCAGGGGACTCTGGGCCACGGTTTTCCTCCTGGCCCCGGCTCCTGGAAGCTGAACAGCACCCGTTGGAAAGAGAGGACCTGCTAGAGGAACTCCGGATGCATATATCAGCTGGAGAAACGAGAAATGTTATTTTAACTGTATAAGTGATTGGTGGGAGTTTGTGAAGATTAAGTTTCGGCTTACACAAATTATGGCTAAATCACTGCTCCTTGTTTGCTCACCCCCCGGAAACCAGATCATCTTTTTGGGAGACTTGACAGACTAAAAACAAAAGATATTGACATTGTTTAGTGATTACCAAGGAGTAACCTAGTGAAGCCAGCAAACAAGCATCAAAGGATCTGGAACACTGATGAAGCACTGTGAATCCGAGAGCTCTGGGTACACACTAAAAGGTAACAGTCAAACACAGTTTTGTTGCATTCAAGCCCTGTCTGCAAGAAACCGACATTTTTTAAAGATATTTGCACTGTGGCATCGATCCGTCTTGCGTGTTCTGCACGCCGAACTTGTCTGTGCACAGGAAATCTTGACAGGAGACGAGAGGCCAGCTGACACAGTCCTACCAACCATTCTATCAACGCATGTTGATGGTGGTCATCTGAGAGGGGAGAGGCAGAAACCCTGAGCAGGAGAAGTCATTCAGAGGGGAGATTGCCTGTCACAGGGGTACAGGAAAAAAAGACGTGGGGATGGAGGTGGAGCACCTTTTAAAAGCTAGATAACTCCTTGGGGTAACAAGGGTGAACACGTTCACTTCCACTGCCATAATAGAACCAGGGAAAAATACATGTGTGGCTGTATTCAGTTTTCAGTGAGGCTACATACAAACAAATGGACATTTAAAGCCCACAACCTTTGTTTCCAATATGCGCATCACTGAAAATATCTGCCCTGTTCAAATGCAGTATACAATTGTCTTACTTAAAGGGCAATTATAGTGGAAAAAAAAACACATTGTCTATATACAATGTACAGATCACTGTTGACTTTCATGTTGCTGTGTGGCTTCGTTTCTCACACTGGCAGAAGTTTGTACCAAGCTGTCTAGTCCCCCCCCCCCCCCTCCCTCGGTCTAGTCCCCCTCAAGCAGTAAAGGCTGTATGAAAAGTCCGGGCATGCTCAGTTGAAAGCACTTTAAATGAAGTGCTGACATCCTGTTGACCCCTCCCTTCCAGAGCTAGACGCAAGCAAGTGTGGGAAAGTAGCAATATGCTGAGGGAGGGGCAGAGGGGGAGAGAGTGGTGCTGAGATTCTTTACAGTAAGTTACTGAACTCTGCCTGTTCCCTAAGTTTGCTAATTATTGTTTTTGTACCTAAATTTCATACCTCTTCCCCTGCTTAGCTGAGATCAGAATCGCTGGAGAGAGTCAGTTTAGCAGCAGCAGCTGTAGTGCGAGAACCTTCCACAAACACAGTGAAACTGCTTATTATCCTGATACTTTCAGTTTCTTAGTCTATTTCATAGTTTGCACTGTCTTGTTTGGTAATATGTCTGTATTACATATACTGTATTAGTGTTTACTTGGGGATGTCCATTTGAGTCGCTGTTTTGTATGTATATAATAGGGAGGGACAGTTTTATATTGTGTTTATGCTCAATAGTGCTGGGTTAATGGTTATTGATTGTGTTAGCACTACAAAATTTGATTGTGTTGCACATGGTACTTGTGGGTGAGGGAGTGTGTGACGTACTGACATGGGAGCTTTGGATTGTGTGGGTGTGTGCCTTTGAGTGACAGATGAGGTGTAGCAGCTCCTACAAATCACAGCATATTCAAAGGCTTATATCTCGGGGACTATGAGAATTTAAAGAAACTAAAGGTACCAGGTGGTTGGGATGACTTATAGGATACATTAGAAGGAATTAAAAAAAAAAAAATTCTCACTATAATTGCCCTTAATGCATAGTTTCACCTGACCAAAAATGGCAACTTTATATGCTGAATCAAACTTTAGTGAATATAAATGTTTGGCAAAAATTAAATGGCAGACCAGCCGGACCCTCAAATGAAATCTTACATACAGGTAAATCACCCTCAAAACCAAACTGTATTTGTTTGAAATCTAAAATATATGTATAACCTTAATCCTGCACAATATCCTGTTTCCCCTGTTTCTTCCAGTTAGCAACTGCAGTTATGGATTTGACAATTGACATCACAGACAGCCAATGACGAATGCTAATCCCCTAGCTGTCTCTTCTAAGCATGCTCAGCTTATTACAGATCACTATAATGCTCAGTATATATATAATTATATAGTTGGTTCTATCTGATTTACTGAAAGAATCGCGAGGTAAATCTATTACCTCCCGTTCTCAGTAATCTTACAGGAGAGGTGAGACACTTACCCGCGACCCCTCCAGCGGCAATTCTCCGACGCATCTCCAGTCCTTGCCACCCAGTGCGAAGGAGCGAGGATGCGTGTCGGAGACTGCTGTGAAGATGGCGTGGAGCAGGTCTGGGGGTAAGTGTCTCCTCTTCTACTGTAGATTTACTGAACGAGGTAAGAGTGCATTTACCTCCGGTTCAGGAAATCAGATCGAAACCACTTCCTGGTTGGCTGTCAGTTAGGGTGCAACGTGATGTCACCCCATCGCCTGACAGCCGCGACCAGGAAGAAAGCGGCTGTCAGCGCAAAGTCCCCTGCTCCTGTTTTTTGTTTGCAACAAGCTCAGGCGTGGAATAGCCAGTGAGGACCAGGTAAGTAAGTTCTGGGAGATCTTTGAACTTTACGAACCTTGCGAAAGTGAGGTTTTGGGGGGGTAATACATTTTAAGTTACTTGTTTTTAGGCTGGACTTGCCCTTTAAAATGATGCTAATTTTGCCCCAAGCAATCAGGTGTTGGCTTTCAAATGGTAATTAATAGATGGCCGAACTTACTGAAGTTCGGTTCGTTTCGTTTCTGAACTTAAGTAAAAGTTCGGAAACGGACCTATTGAAGTCAATAGGGGAGAAATGTTGAAAGTTTGGATGAACTTTCCTAAATATAGTGATGGTAACTTCCTGTCAATGCCTCTGGGACCCGGGAGATTGTCTGGGGAACATGTCCTGCTGGGAGAACTGCAAAAAAGCATACGTAGACACACGTGCGCTACTTCCGGTTTCCGGCAATCCTTGAATGTTCGATTAACATACGAGGATTACCGAGAGCGTTCAGTAAGCTTTGACGTCCGATTTCGAAAGCCCCCCTCCTAGGTCCTTAGAAGGACCATTGTGGCCCTTCAAGGGCCCTTTGGGGCTTAAGGGGTCCCACAGCTCGAACAGAGACCCCTCTCTCCACACTTAAATTGCCCTTGGGGCACTGACAAGTACCTTGTTGGGGACCTGCAGCTTGAATCCAGGACTCCCATTGACACTAGAAGAGCCCTTAGGGGACGTCATTTTTTTTTTTTTTTTTTTTTTTTTCTTAGCCGGCTCCGCAGATGTCTCCAACATCGGGCGATGTCACTGGCTGCCAGTGACACCGCCGGCGTGGCAATATCAGCATCGCCGGTGTTGCCAGCATCTTCTGCCATCACTGTGATGACTTCTGAGCTCCTTGGGGTTTGCACCTTTTTTATATAGGTTTTGCTGAAGGACGAGATCCAATTGTGATTGGTTAATATTTCAATTCTTGCAATCATATATATCACACATTAACCAATCATATTTGAATTTTTTAATTTTTTTTTTATTTTATTTAATGTAGTAGGGGTTAGTTAACATTAACCCCATTCATCGTAGATGCATCGGTCAAATGTATTTACATTCTGGGAGATGGGTTTTTGGAGGTTTGTAAGTTATTACAGTTTTACTAAAAATTTTATCCTAGTAAAGTGATGTTACCTTGGCACTACAGGTGTTTTGGAAACAACTCCCAGCATGCATTGGTTGCAGAATTCTACCAAGCAATGCTGGTAGTTGTTCTGTATCACTGGAGTGCCAAAGATTGACATCACTGTCCAGTTTGAATTTGATTCTGTTGCAAATTTTTGAAATGCGTTCTATCCATTTCGTCCCAAATTCCTTTCAAGTTTGATTTTACCCTCTATAGCCTCTTTATGCCCTCTATAGCCGATGCTGGTTCCCACTTGCAGCACTGTGAGCGGGCCCGGGGAGTAGCTGGTTACACCATGGAATGCCCCTTTCCATGCCCACCCTTGGCCTCCATGCGGGCCTCTAAAAAATGCGCCGGGCCACAGGTTGGGCATTGCTGCTCTAATAAAATACTGACTGTTATGGTATAAGATAATTGTCATTATATTTGAAGATGCAGCAGTTTTCTAAAATTATTTTTAATCACTCAAGTTTACATTTTTCTCTTTCAGCATGGGGGCATCTGTACCATCTGCTCAACCAAAGATTTTTCTCAGGAGACCAACAGGTAATAGCTAAGCTTTAGTGTTTTTTTTGTCTGTCATTGTTCAGATTTGGCTTGCAGAAATGTGTTAACAGCATGCAAAGATAACTTCATTTGTCACAGATGAATGAAAAATGTTCATTTGTTTATGAAATCTGCTGATTAATGCAGGTCTGGACAAATCCTAGGAGCCATGTAGCAAGGAATTGATTGCCCTCTATACAGATATATTGAATTGTGCAGATATGACTGCTAATAAGGTATACACATTTGATCAGAATATATCGTTTGGGTCTATAATGCAGTGACAGACTTTTATGTTCAATATTTTTTATTTCGTTTTACATCAAACATTATACATCTCAGATATTTAAACTTATTATTTCAGATGTATATAGTACATTTATATATAACTTGTAACAATAAAAATATTCCTTGACGTTTCTTTTGCATTTCTTAAATAACATGTCCAAATATATAACTTTTCTTAAGACAGATATACAATGCTTATATTTATTGTTCATAATTACATATAGAGATTGCATAATTACTATTCTGCCAGGTTGTACAGGTTTTTGAGAATAGGTTTAGGCTATCTTGTGTTATATGAACATATATTCATTTACATAATAGAGTTCACTCTATAATAACTGTATTTAGAGAATCTTCCGGTTCCTCCTCCACTGTGCTGCTACATTTATTTGGCAGCTAGAAGTATATATTGAGTTAATCTATTTTCCTGCTGGATAGATCTGAGATTTCTTGGCCCAGGAAGATTATTTGCATAGATGGGGATAGGTCGTGGTATATTTCTTACCTGTATAATTCTAAACACATCATTCGAATTGAGTTATTTGACAATCCCACCATATTTCTAAAATCCCAGGAAACATAATGGGTTTAACATTTGGATAGATTTTTGCTATAATGGCTGGAACTATATATATTCTATATAAGGTTTTTTAGGCTGTTTCTCTTAACCTTCTTTTCAGTGCCAACAGTTTGCAAGTTGTCTACCCTTTTTGCCAAAGAAGAATTTTCAGGATTTTGCAACTCATATGGTTTAAACTAATTTACAGTAGGAAACCCCCCAGTAAATTAGGAATATTATACATTGTTTTTTCAGCACAAAGTGTACTTTAGCATGGTATCAAAATTTTTAACTTTCTGGAGATTTAATTGGAATTATGGGTAAAATATGTAAAAAATTTAAAAAATTAGCAATTTTTCAAGACGACGTGTTTCCCGTTTTTACTTACAGTTATCTTACGTTTACGCACAAAAATCTTACTGTTTCTAAAGCTCTGATCCCCGAGTACAACGATACCAGTATATAGTAGGTACCCGACTTTTCCGGTACAGGAGACGCCCCCAAACTAAAACTGCACCTTCAAGAATATTACACAAATTAAAATGTAAACCACTACTGACAGTTAACATAGAATATCTACCAATTTACTAAAATATCCCCACAAGTGAGATATTTTTAGAAACTACAACCCGCAGATATTATGAGTGAGGTAAGTTTCGATCAAAATGCAATACCCGGACGCAGCTCTTCGTTCCAATTGTAAGTATTTTCTCACATTTTTCCTTTTTTCCTCAACTGTAAAATCAGAGACAAAATCATGCGAATTTCAGCTAAAAACTGTGAGGAAAGTTCAAACGCATCTCAAATATGAAAGCCTAATCCCTCCCGAATAAAACGGTATGCCTATTTCATGGGTGTACCCAGAGACATGGCTACCAACTAACCAAAGTGGGCTATGCCAAATGGCAGTGACAGTAAAAAATTTTGCCATCTCTATATTTGAACATTCTGCAGTTTTTTTACACTAAACACCCCTGTAGCTTGGAAATACCCCCCAGAAACTATATATTTTGGAATGTAGACACCTTCAGCAACATAGCGCTGTAATTCTTTCATTCATACCATCAATGGTATAGGTGCAGCTCTTCGTAGAAGTTCGCACTTTCGGCAGATTTTCTGAAAAAATTAACAAAGAACAACTTTCAAAGGTAGAAATCATGCCAAAACCTATGGAATGTAAAAAAAGTTACTAAATATTAATCTCCCAAATGTCCTGATCAAACAGTATGCCATATGTTGTGTTACACACACGACGTGGAAGCGAAAAGCCACAAAGTGAGACAATGCCACATGGCTCAGAAACACGAAAATATTTAGCCAATTCCGAATTCGGACAGTCTGCAGTTTTTTCCACAAAACACCCCCGTAACTTAGAAATAAACCCCCACAAACTATATATTCCTGAAATCTACACACCTTTAGCTATGTAACACTGTAGTTTGTTCATTCATACCATCAATGGTGTGGGCGCAGTTCTTCGTAAAGTTCGCATTTGTCTGAAAAAATGAACAAAAAACAACTTCAAAAGGTAGAAAATCATGCCAAAACCTCATGGAATGTAAAAAAAAGTTACTAAATATCAATCTCCCAAATGTCCTGATCAAACGGTATGCCTATGCGTGGTTACACACGCGGACGTGGAAGCGAAAAGCCACAAAGAGGGAGACATGCACGATGGCTCAGAAACAGCGAATATTTAGCCAATTCCGAATTTGGACAGTCTGCAGTTTTTTCCACAAAACACCCCCGTAACTTAGAAATAACCCCCACAAACTAATATTCCTGAAATCTACACACCTTCAGCTATGTAACACGGTAGTTTGTTCATTCATACCATCAATGGTGTGGCGCAGTCCTTCGTAGAAGTTCGCATTTGTCTGAAAAAATGAACAAAAAACAACTTCAAAAGGTAGAAATCATGCATGCCAAAACCTCATGAATGTAAAAAAAAGTTACTAAATATCAATCTCCCAATGTCCTGAATCAAACGGTATGCCATATGCGTGGTTCCAACGCGACGTGGAAGCGAAAAGCCACAAAGTGAGACAATGCACGATGGCTCAGAAACAGCGAAAATATTTAGCCAATCCGAATTCGGACAGTCTGCATTTTTTCCACAAAACACCCCCGTAACTTAGAAATAACCCCCACAAACTATATATTCCTGAAATCTACACAACCTTCAAGCTATGTAACACTGTAGTTTGTTCATTCATAACCATCAATGGTGTGGGCGCAGTTCTTCGTAGAAGTTCGCATTTGTCTGAAAAAATGACAAAAAACAACTTCAAAAGGTAGAACATGCATGCCAAACCTCATGGTGTAAAAAAAGTTACTAAATATCAATCTCCCCAAATGTCCTGAATCAAACGGTATGCCATATGCGTGGTTACACACCACGCGACGTGAAGCGAAAGCCACAAAGTGAGACAATGCACGATGGCTCAGAAACAGCGAAAATATTTAGCCAATTCCGAATTCGACAGTCGCAGTTTTTTTCCACAACACCCCCGTAACTTAGAAATAACCCCCACACAACTATATATTCCTGAAATCTACACACCTTCAGCTATGTAACACTGTAGTTTGTTCATTCATACCATCAATGGTGTGGGCGCAGTTCTTCATGAAGTTCGCATTTGTCTGAAAAAATGAACAAAAAACAACTTCAAAAGTAGAAATCATGCCAAAACCTCATGGAATGTAAAAAAAAGTTACTAAATATCAATCTCCCAAATGTCCTGAATCAAACGGTATGCCATATGTGTGGTTACACACGCGGACGTGGAAGCGAAAGCCACAAAGTTGAGACAATGCACATGGCTCAGAAACAGCGAAAATATTTAATAATTCCAATTCGGACAGTCTGCAGTTTTTTCCACAAAACACCCCCGTAACTTAGAAATAACCCCCACAAACTATATATTCCTGAAATCTACACACCTTCAGCTATGTAACACTGTAGTTGTTCATTCATACCATCAATGGTGTGGGCACAGTTCTTCATAGAAGTTCGCATTTGTCTGAAAGATGAACAAAAAACAACTTCAAAGGGTAAATCATGCCAAAACCTCATGGAATGTAAAAAAAGTTACCAAATATCAATCCCCCAAATGTCCTAATCAAATGGTATGCCATATGTGTGGTTACACACCGGACATGGAAGCGAAAAGCCACGAAGTGAGACAATGCATGATTGCTCAAAAACAGCAAAAATATTCAACCACTCCTGAATTTCAACAGTCTGCAGTTTTTCCCACAAAACACCCCCCTAGCTCAGAAACAACCCCCACAAATTATATTCCTGAAATGTCACACCTCAGCTATGTAACACTGTAGTTAGTTCATTCATACCATCAATAGTGTGGGCGCAGTTTTTCGTTGAAGGTTCACTTTCTGAAAAAATTAACAAAAAACAACTTCAAAAGGGTAGAAAATCATGCCAAAACCTCATGAATGTAAAAAAAAAGTTACCAAACATCCCCAAAATGTCCTGAATAATGTTGCCATATCATGGTTACACACGTGGACTTGGAAGCTCATCTAAGTGAGAATGAGACAAGGCACGATGGCTAAAAAACAGCAAACATATTCAGTCAATTCCAAATTACCACAACAACCCCAAAACTCAAAATACTCCCCATAAACATATATCCTTGGAATCTACACACATTCAGGTATGTAATTTTGTTAGTTTGTTCTCATACCTTCAATGATGTTGGAGCAGTTCTTCGTAGAAGTTTGAATGTTAGTAGCCGATTTTCTGAAAAATTAACAAAAAAAAACACTTTCAAAGTTAGAAATCATGCCAAAATCCCAAGTAATGTAAAAAAAGTTACCAAATATCAATCTCCCAAATGTCCTGAATCAAACAGTATCCATATGCATTGTTACACACGCAACTTGGAATCGAGTAGCTACAAAGAAAGCCAATGCACAGTGGTCCAATTACAGCAACTTTTCAGATTTGTCAGACTAACAACCCCCTCTTTATTAAAATACCCCAAAACTATATATTCTTGGAATCTACACACCTTCACTATGCAACGGTGCCATTCTTTTATGCATACCACCATGGTGTGGGCACCGTCTGCATAGAATTTCACACTTGTACCAGATTTTCTGGAAAAATGTACAAAAATAAATTTCAAAGTTAAAATCATGTCAATTCCCATGCAATATAGAAAAAACTTGTCAAGTATCAATCTCCCAAATGCCCTGATCAAACGGTATGCCATATACATGGTTACACACACATGGACGTGGAAGCCACTAGTCACAAAGTGAGCCATGCACAAGTGCCGTTACAAGAAAAAAATCAAAGAGCTCGGTAATTTGAACAGCTTACTCTTTTTCAAAGGAAACGGCCCTGAATCTTGGAAATGCCCGCCACAAAAAAAAACCCACTAAATGTCAATCTTCCACAATTCCTGAATCAAACGGTATGCCATATATGTGATTGCAAACAGAGATGTGTCACCAACTACTCAAATGTGACGCATGCACAACCAAATACAAAGAAAATTAAAGTGGCTCTTAATTTGAACAGTTTACCCCTTTTCAAAGGAAACAGCCCAGAAACTTGGAAATACCCCCCATGGACTATATATTTTTAGAAACTACTCACCTTCAGCTACATAATGGTGCCATGCTTACATACATACATGAAGAATTCCAGACGCAGTAATCCATAGAACTCCATGCTTTTTGGAGATTTTGTGAAAAAATAAATAGATGATTCAAAGTTTGAAATCCTACCTAAACCCACTGACAAGTAAACCCCCCCACTAAATGTCAATCTTCCACATGTCTTGATCAAACAGTATGCCATATGCATGGGTGCAAACAGACACGTGGCAACTAACTACATACTACAAATGGGAAGCATGCACAAGTGCAATTACAAGAAAAAATCTAAGTGCTCTCCTTTCTCATAGGACCAAACCAAAACGTGGAAATACCCCTCCAAACTATATATTTTAGGAAACTAAACACCTTCAGCTACATAATGGTCCATGCTTTCATACATACATGAAGAATTCCAACGGAGTAATCCAAAGATTCTGTGTTTTTAGGTGATTTTGTGAAAAATAAAATAAGATGATTCAAAGGTTTGAAATCCTACCTAAACCCACTTGACAAACAAAAACTCACTAAATGTGAATCTCCCACATGTCCTGAATCAAACGGTATGCCATATGCGTGCGTGCACACAGAGTGTGGCCACGAACTAGCTCAAATGGGACGCATGCAGAAGTGCAATTACAAGAAAAATCAGTGTTCTGTAATTTGAACAGCCTATCAACTTGGAAATACCCCCCCAAAACTATATCTTTTTGGAACTACACACCTTCAGCTATGTAACGGTATCATGCTTTCGTATATATATGAGAATTCCAGACGCTGTTATTCATAGACTCCGTGCTTTTAGGAGATTTTGTGAAAAAAAAAAAAAAGAGGTCTCAAAGGTTGAAATCCTACCTAAACCCACATGGCGAAAAAAACCCCACTAAATGGCAATCTCCCACATGTCCTGAATCAAACAGTATACCATATGGTGGGTGCAAACAGAGACGGGCCACCAACTAGCTCAAATGGAACCCATGCGCAATTGCAATTACAAGAAAAAAATTAAAAAACCGCCACAACACCCCCCCCCCCCACCCCCCTTTTAGTGGTATTTTAGTGAAAACCGTTAGTACGGAGAGTCCCACAAGTTTTTGCATACTTTACTGATCCTAAAACTTCAATCCGGTCTTTTTTTGGTACCTCTACCTCTGCAAAAATTTCTACTAAAATAGGCTTAGTTTCCCTTGAAATCGGACAAATAATGATCTGCGTTTACTTTACCGATATCACCGGGGGCATTGGGAAGCTTGGAAAAGACAAAGTTTTTGCTAATTTAGAGTTTTAGGGTAAAAAAAAAAAACGGGGTGTGTATCACTTTAGAAATTTTTTGTGCGCATTTCCCCTTTTTTTGGCTCATTCCCATAGATGATCATCAGATCATCTTAGGGAATGATAACGAACTTGAATACGGGCATAAATGCCCGTTTTCCAATTCGAAATCCGATCGGAAAATCACTTCCCGGAAATCATTTTCCAGGAAGTGATTTTTCATTCATTGGCAAAGATCAATAATTTGGTGATCAGAAGTGATCACCAAATTTGATCTCTGTCCCCATTTTTTTTCTAAGTCTTTGCTAAGTAGCAAAGACTTAGAAAAAATCCTTTTTGTGAATGGAACTTTGAGTTCCATTCACAAAATGTATAGTAAAGGCTGTCAGCATAGTAAAGGCTGCTATACTTCGGTAGTAAACTGAGATCGGAACCGATCTCAGTTTACTAGTCCACTAGACCACCAGGCAATATGGGGATGACACCAAAGGGAAGCCCGGATGTCCTGTGATGTCACGGGACTTCCCTTTCCGCTGCGGCTCTGCAATGAATGAAGTACCGGAGTGGGAGGGTTCCCTATACGATCCGGCACTTTAGGGGTTAATTTCTTGAGATCCCCCCATCGGTGTGGGACCAAACCGAGGGGGATCGAGGGGAAAGGGAGGGCACTTGAATAGTCCTCCGATCACACGGGGGAGCCTGCGGGAGGGATTTAAAGGCCTTGCCACCAATGGTAAATTTTACCATGCATGGCAAAAAAGGAAGGAAATAGAGCGCAGTAAAATTTACCATTGGTGGCAATGAAAGGGTTAAAGGACATGCCCCCCCCCAAACTATAATTTAACCCACTACTGGCCCCACTATGTAGTGTGTAAAAATCCTTCCCGCACATCCCACTCCAAATACTCTCCTGTAGTCTGCGCCCCCCCCCCCCTTCAAGTCCCAAAAACTGGCCAGCAGATACTGCAGAGTCCATATAGGACTCTGCCTCCTGTCTCCCCCTCTGGAAGAAGTTTGGCATGCGCACTGCAGCCATCTCCCCCCTCCCGATTTTGTCTCCCTCCCCCTAGCTCCAAACCCTTTGAGATAATGTCTTTACTTCTCCCTCCCCCAGCCCTACTGCATTACTATTATTCACAGAAAGTGCCTCGATCTTTACTTACCATGCCTCTCTCCTTCGCCGGTCTTAAGCTGGGTACACACGATGAGATATTTCGGTCCGATCGACCGATAGTTCAGTGTATCGATTGATCGGACCGAAATTACGCATCCGAATGTGCCCATGTCCGATCGACTGTTCGTCCAAATCGGACGAAAGACGATCGGACAGGGTGGAAAACCTCATCCAATCGTGCGGTCCTCTATGGACCGCACGATCGGTCGCGGTGACTATCGGAACGCGCTGCTTTTGCCGCGACCGACAGTCCTTCCTCCTGGCCAACCGTTCGAAAGTATCGATAGTCGGTCAGGAGGAAAAATCGCTAGGTGTGTACCTAGCTTAAACTCCCAGCAGCCGTGTCTGTGATTGGCTGCCTCTCAGCCAATCAAGACGTGGCTGCTGGTCCCCGCCCCTGCTAGCATTTCCGTGAAAGCATAGGGCCGGGGTGTCACAATCATGTGATTTGTGTATATTTAAATGGGGAAATGTAATATAATATGATTTCCTATGGTTTGATCTGTATTATTGATGTGATTGTCCAGTCTTAAGCTGGGTACACACAGTAACGATAAAGCCCCCTGTGTGTACGTTCGTTTCCATCGGCCGCGCTAGACTCCCTATAGGAGTCTAGCGCGGCCGATGGAAACACACAGTCCCGAGCGTTCCTCCTTATGAAGTTCATAGGGAACCGCTCGGGACTGTGTGTATGCAGATCTTTGAAAGATGGCAGACAGGATCTTGCAGATCCTGTCTGTCATCTTTCAGAAATCTGTACTGTGTGAACCTAGCTTAAAATGTATTATTGTCTGTCTGGACAAGATAGTTTGTGTATTGGTAAATGTGAATACAAGTAATTTCATTATTATAGTTAAGCAGGATGAAAGGACATCCTGTGGTCCCAACTGTCAGGTGCTAACCAGACTTGGCAATCAGCAGGGGTTAATTACAAGGACTCCATCCCCAGTTCATATTCATATTGGAAAGCAAAACCTATATCAAACTATCTCTTTCTGTGAACATAATTTATATGAACTGTTTTTAAAAGTGGACTCGGGGTAAAAACTTTCATTGGAAACTAACATCCCATTTATCTTGGTGTGGAACGCGACAGACACTTTTAGTTTGTTTATGTGTTAATAAGCAGTTACCATATTGAATTTAGTATCTATGAATTCATCTCGTCGCCCAAACCCGGACTTTTAAGTTGGTAAGAAAACTGCAGGGTAAGCAAACTTGTGGTGTGTCAGGAGAGACACCCTGGAATGCGTTACACTTCTCTAGCTCAGCCCACCCCTTTCACACCCTGTGTGAGGTTGTGGAAATAAGGCAATCCAGGCCACACAAGCTCTTTTTCAATTGAAGGAGCTTTATAATACGCACCAGTATCAAGCACAACCATATCACCAAGCAAGCACTGTCCATGGGATGCAGTTCCTGGGATCTCTGGGCTCCACTCTCTTGGCTCCGGACTGCTGGGCTGCTGCTGGATTTTCCTGGTCTGATTCTGCCTTCCTGGGTCCCTTGCTCTCACGCTAAGGGTAGTGGTTTACAGCTCTGAGCTGCTAGGCACTGCCTAGCATGTGCCTAGCCTGTTCTCCCTTGCTTAGCTTTCCCTTCTGCCAAGCCCTAGTCTGCTTCCTCCTGCAGGCTAGCCTACTGTACCTTGCTCTCAAGCTAAAGGTCAGGATAGAGTTAATCAGCTCCCAGCTACAGGATACTTTTTTTTAAAGCCCGGTACGTGCTTTCGTTCATCACACCACAAGTGAACACACAAGTGCTCAGTGGAAGTCAGGACCATCTTCCCCTCCCGGTTGTCCAGCCACAACTGGACCCCCCAGAGGGATCTTAGGGCTTCCTTTGCGTAAGGCTATGGGAGGCCCACCAATACTGCCCCCCTTTCAACTCCCAGCTGCCACCAGGAAGTCTTCAGGAGGGTTCGATTGGGAAAGCTGAAGACCTAAAAAGGGCCCAGCCTGTCCGCTACAACTGTGACAAACAAACAAAAATTTAGTGAGGAGTGGGGATAAGTGCTATGTGAAAAATAAATATGGGTGCCATCTCATTCGGGCAAATTATAGGGTGCGCCAATAGGCCTCAGCCCAAAGGCGAAAAAATTATCCGGTCCCCTTTAACGGGAACCAGGATGTGCAAGGAGTAAAACAGTGCTCCCAGTGCTCAATGTGCAAAGGGATGCCGGGCTTCCAAGCCACCCCGCGTCCCATGACCTCGACCAAGCGTAGTGTGCAGACCCATCCATTACCAGACGGAGCTTGGGAGAGACATCCCTGGTTTGGACAGGAATGCCTTCCCTCTCAACCAGCTCTGATAAGAACAGATTTTTGATTTAAAATATTCTTTATTTGTCATAAAAAATATATAAAACAAACATTCATACCGTGTACTGTGACGCAGCACAGGCTGGTAACAATACACAAGCACTCATGCGGTGCACACCTTTTATGTTATACAACAAATACAATTGGGTCCTGCATCACTCATTCATGACTTTACGTTCTTTCAGTGACAGTCAAACAGGGGTAATGCTGGGAGTGTGGGGTGGGCTGGGGCTGTGGGGGACATTTACATAACAAAACAGCGGGGGGTGAAACATCGGGGGATTTGGGCTAGGGGGCAGCATTACACATTCAACACTTAACATTGTTACACAATTAACAAAGCCTCAGTGTGAGGGGGTAGGAAGGAGGTGTGAGGGTGGGGGACATTGCCCGAAGCTTTATTTAAAAACAGACACAAAGGGAAAGGAGGGGGGGGGCGGTAGAAAACAATTAATCGCCGTCTTCTTCCTCCACTCTGTCCATAAGGAATAGTCTCTGAGCAAGCTATGGATTAGCTTGCGGCAGTCCAAAATGGACATCCTCCTCCTCTCTCTAGTACTAGGCATTCGGCTACCCAGATAGGTCCTTAAAACAGTTCATAAGGCGCCAGCATCCTGATCGCCTGGTCTCCGTGAGCTCCAGGAAATAGTCCGTAAGACACCGAATGGTGAGAGAGGCTGTTCCTGGGCACATTGTCTCTGAGTTCATGTTCCAAGGCATCCAACATTGCCTGTGCCACAGGGCATCCCAAGAATGCATAGCAGTCTCCTCCTGGACTATGCAGATGACAATGTCTGTAGCGGCACAGGTTGCGGCATGCATAAAGTCCTGAGAGGTAACACCCCTTGAACAGACATCCACGCCAGGTCTTTGTTTGTTGGTGAGCCTGCTGCTGGCAATATTGTTCCAAACAGTCTCGACTGTAGCAGCAGGGAGCCCTGGAATAGACTCCATTGTGTCTCTAGCTCTGATGAGCTTGTAGATGACTTTCGATTTCCACGGGTCCGGATTCACTCCCTCCAGTTGGTGTTCCCTCACAAACTTTGTAACATCCAGGTAAAACCAAGGTGTGTCCCAGTTGTAAGGGATGGAGCTGTCCCATTTGTCCCAACCTAAACCTCTCCATAGAGGTAGCAGGAAGAAGCGTGACATGGAGTTTCCCGCAGAGCTTGGCAAAACCGGTAATTGTCGACGGATGCAGCTACATACAAAGAAAATCTGCAGCATGGTGGGGATGTCAGGGATCCCTTCCCTCCCCTGCTGTGGTCCTTGTACATCACTGTCCGCTTTACTCTGTCCATCTTGGAGCCCCAGATAAAGTAAAAACCCCGCCCTAGTAATGGCTCTGGACACTGTTGCCAGTGGGGGCCAGGCCTGGCCATATACTGCAGAACAGGAACGATCTCATTCCGCAATACTAGTGCTTTACCTTCGATGGAAAGGTCTCTGAGGCTCCATAGTCCAAATTTCTGTCGCATCTTTGAGAGTCTTTCATCCCAAGATTTCAGGGCCGCTCCCTCTCCACCAAACCAACTCCTAGAATTTTGATGAAGTCTGGGTTCACGGTGAAGAGCATTGAAGCGGTGGACGACAGGTGCCATTCCCCGAAGAGTAGAGCCTCTGACTTCCTGCAGTTGACCTTTGCCCTGATGCTTTGCCAAGTCCTCGCGGTCTGGACGAGTGCTGTCATCGACTGGGCATCTGCCAGAATTGGTGACGTCATCATATACAGCGAGCACTTTGCCTCACGACGACTGGACCTGGTGCGGTGATCCCTCTGATCCTCTGGTTCCGTCTGATGCTTTCTGCGAGGAGCTCTATGCAACAGACAAAAAGAAGTGAGAGAGGCCAGCCTTGTCTGGCCCCAGACAAGATTGGAAAGGGGTCAGTTTTCCAGCCATTTACTAACACCGAGCTGACAATATCACGGTACATCAGGCTAACATACGAACAAAATCTATCACCTAACCCAGTCTACGCAGGGCCCTACTCATAAACACATGGGAGACACGGTCAAACGCTTTCTCCTGGTCAGACTGACCAGGGCCGCGCGGAGGTCCCAGTGTAATGGACCGTGTCTCTGATTAGAGCAAGACTATCTGCGATTCTGCGCCCGGGGATGCCGCAGGTTGGTCCGGATGGACGATCTGTCCGATGACAGCCTTTAGCCGGTTGGCAAGTACCTTTGCAAGGATCTTGTAGTCCACATTCAGAAGAGAGATCGGACGCCAATTTTTAAGGTCCGATCTCCCCCCCTTCTGCTTATACAAGATCGTAATCATTCCTTCCCTCAGTGACTGGGGCATTCTGTCTACATCACATCTGCCATCTCCTCGAAAGTTCCAGCAAGTCCGGGCCAATGAGATCCCACAGCGCTACATAGAGCTCTGCTGGGAGACCGTCACTGCCCGGGGTCCTGCCAGTTCTAAACGATTTGACAGCAGAGTGGCAGCTCCTCCAGCGACAAAGGGGCCTCTGTTCGAGCAACACCTATGGGATCAAGCGTGTTAGTAACACCAGACAAAAAATACTCAGCCACATCGTGTCGGTGGTTTTTAGGGGAGTAGAGGGCACTGTAGTAGTCTGAAACCACTTTCATCACCGCTTCTTTCCCCTTCTGCCTGTGCCGGTCCGTCCCGCAGCTCCGTCAGGGCGTGTGGCTGGAGTGGAGTTTCCTGAAAAAGAAAGAGTTACACTTCTCCCCCTTCTCAAGATTCCCCACTTTGGAACAGAAGATGATGGCTCTGGATTCCTCCGAAGTGCTTTTGCAGCGACGACTTGGTCTCCCCAGCTCCTCTCTTACGTCCCAGCCGTGAAGGTGAAGGTCCTGCAGGGACTGGAGTTGCCTCTGAAGTCTCCTGAAGTTGCCTTTCCTCTCACACGCCTGTTGTCTCCCTCTGGCCTGAAAGTAAACCACCTTAACTGTATAAGTGATTGGTGGGAGTTTGTGAAGATTAAGTTTCGCGGTTTCTTTCAGGCCAGAGGGAGACAACAGGCGTGTGAGAGGAAAGGCCCGGGACGCTGTAAGGCCACGGACTGGATTAAAGGTGCGGGGACAATAAGCTGTGCAGACAGATCACGGCCTGTCCAACCTAACAAACGGCGAGCTGCAAGAAGAGTACAACAAATACAACCAAGAAAAAGGGAGAACCACGACGGACCGGGGAACATAGAATACCCAAATTAACTAAAATATCCCCACAAGTGAAGATTTTTAGAAACTACACACCCGCAGGATATATGAGTGAGGTAAGTTCGATCAAAATGCAGATACCCGACGCAGCTCTTCGTCCAATTGTAAGTATTTTCTCACATTTTCCTTTTTTTCCTCAACTGTAAAACAGAGACAAAATCAAATGCGAATTTCAGCTAAAAACTGTGGAGGAAAGTTCAAACGCATCTCAATATGAAAGCCTAATCCCTCCCGAATAAACGGTATGCCATATTCATGGGTGTACCCGAGACATGGCTACCAACTAACCCAAATGGGACATGCCAAATGGCAGTGACAGTAAAAAATTTTGCCATCTCTATATTTGAACATTCTGCAGTTTTTTTACACTAACAACCCTGTAGCTTGGAAATACCCCCCAGAAACTATATATTTTGGGAATGTAGACACCTTCACAACATAGCGGCTGTAATTCTTTCATTCATACCATCAATGGTATAGGTGCAGCTCTCTCTGTGTAGAAGTTCGCACTTTCGGCAGATTTTCTGAAAAAATTAACAAAGAACAACTTTCAAAGGTAGAAATCATGCCAAAACCCTATGGATGTAAAAAAATTAACTAATATAATCTCCCAAATGTCCTAATCAAACAGTATGCCATATGTGTGGTTACACACACGGACGTGGAAGCGAAAAGCCACAAAGTGAGACAATGCACATGGCTCAGAAAACAGCGAAAATATTTAGCCAATTCCGAATTCGGACAGTCTGCAGTTTTTTCCACAAACACCCCCGTAACTTAGAAATAACCCCCACAAACTATATATTCCTGAAATCTACACACCTTTAGCTATGAAACACTGTAGTTTGTTCATTCATCATCCATCAATGGTGTGGCGCCGTTCTTCGTAAAAGTTCGCATTTGTCTGAAAAAATGAACAAAAAACAACTTCAAAAAGGTAGAAATCATGCCAAAACCTCATGGATGTAAAAAAAAGTTACTAATTAATCTCATCTCCCAAATGTCCTAATCAAACGGTATCCTATGCGTGGTTACACACGCACTGAAGCGAAAAGCCACAGTGAGACAATGCACGATGGCTCAGAAACAGCGAAAATATTTAGCCATTCCGAATTTGGACAGTCTGCAGTTTTTTCCACAAAACACCCCCGTAACTTAGAAATAACCCCCACAACTATATATTCCTGAATCTACACACCTTCAGCATGTAACACTGTAGTTTGTCATTCATACCACAATGGTGTGGGCGCAGTCCTTCGTAGAAGTTCGCATTTGTCTGAAAAAATGACAAAAAACAACTTCAAAAGGTAGAAATCATGCCAAAACCTCATGGATGTAAAAAAAAGTTACTAAATATCAATCTCCCAAATGTCCTGAATCAAACGGTATGCCATATGCGTGGTTACACACGCGGACGTGGAAGCGAAAAGCCACAAAGTGAGACAATGCACGATGGCTCAGAAACAGCGAAAATATTTAGCCAATTCCGAATTCGGACAGTCTGCAGTTTTTTCACAAAACACACCCCGTAACTTAGAAATAACCCCCACAAACTAATATTCCTGAAATCTACACACCTTCAGCTATGTAACACTGTAGTTTGTTCATTCATACCATCAATGTGTGTGGCGCAGTTTCTCGTAGAAGTTCGCATTTGTCTGAAAAATGAACAAAAAAACAACTCAAAAGGTAGAATCATGCCAAAACCTCATGAATGTAAAAAAAGTTACTAATATCAATCTCCCAAATGTCCTGAATCAAACGGTATGCCTATGCGTGGTTACACACGCGGACGTGGAAGCGAAAAGCCACAAAGTGAAGACAATGCACGATGGCTCAGAAACAGCGAAATATTTAGCCAATTCCGAATTCGGACAGTCTGCAGTTTTTTCCACAAAACCACCCGTAACTTAGAAATAACCCCCACAAACTTATATTCCTGAAATCTACACACCTTCACTATGAACACTGTAGTTTGTTCATTCATACCATCAATGGTGTGGGCGCAGTTCTTCATAGGGTTCGCATTTGTCTGAAAAAATGAACAAAAAACAACTTCAAAAGGTAGAAATCATGCCAAAACCTCATGGAATGTAAAAAAAAGTTACAAATATCAATCTCCCAAATGTCCTGAATCAAACGGTACCATATGTGTGGTTACACACGCGGACGTGGAAGCGAAAGCCACAAAGTGAGACAATGCACGATGGCTCAGAAACAGCGAAAATATTTAGATAATTCCGAATTCGGACAGTCTGCAGTTTTTTCCACAAAACACCCCCCGTAACTTAAAAAACCCCCACAAACTATATATTCCTGAAATCTACACACCTTCAGCTATGTAACACTGTAGTTTGTCATTCATACCATCAATGGTGTGGGCACATTCTTCATAGAAGTTCGCATTTGTCTGAAAGTAACAAAAAAACAACTTCAAAGGGTAGAAATCATGCCAAAACCTCATGGAATGTAAAAAAAAGTTACCAAATATCAATCCCCCAAATGTCCTGAATCAAATGGTATGCCATATGTGTGGTGTACACACGCGACATGGAACGAAAAGCCACGAAGTGAGACAATGCATGATTGCTCAAAAACAGCAAAAATATTCAACCACCTCTGAATTTCAACAGTCTGCAGTTTTTCCCACAAACACCCCCCTAGCTCAGAAACAACCCCCACAAACTATAATTTCCTGAAATGTACACACCCTTCAGCTATGTAACACTGTAGTTAGTTCATTCATACCATCAATAGTGTGGGCGCAGTTTTTCGTTGAAGGTTGCACTTTTCTGAAAAAATTAACAAAAAACAACTTCAAAGGGTAGAAATCATTGCCAAAACCCCATGGAATGTAAAAAAAATTTTACCAAACATCCCCAAAATGTCCGTAATCATGGTATGCCATATGCATGGTTACACACGTGACGTGAAGCTACTAGTCATGAAGTGAGACAATGCACGTGGCTAAAAAACAGCAAACATATTCAGTCAAATCCAAATTACCACAAAACAACCCCAAAACTCAGAAATCTACCCCCATAAACTATATATCCTTGGAATCTACACACCTTCAGTATGTAAGCTTTAGTTTGTTCATTCATACCTTCAATGATGTTTGGAGCAGTTCTTCGTAGAAGTTTGAATTTTTAGCCGATTTTCTGAAAAATTAACAAAAAAAACACTTTCAAAGTTGAAATCATGCCAAAATCCCAAGTAATGTAAAAAAAGTTACCAAATATCAATCTCCCAAAGTTCCTGAATCAACAGTATGCCATATGCATTGTTACACAACCAGACTTGGAATCGATAGCTACAAGAAAGCCAATGCACAGTGGTCCAATTACAGCAACTTTTCAGATTTTTCAGACTAAACAACCCTCTTTATTAGAAATATACCCCAAACTATATATTCTTGGAATCTACACACCTTCAGCTATGCAACGTGCCATTCTTTTATGCATACCACCAATGGTGTGGGCACCGTCTGCATAGAATTTCCACTTGTACCAGATTTTCTGGAAAAATGTACAAAAATAATTTCAAAGTTAAAAATCATTCAAATTCCCATGCAATATGAAAAAACTTGTCAAGTATCATCTCCCAAATGCCCTGATTCAAACGGTATGCCATAACATGGTTACACACATGGACGTGGAAGCCACTAGTCACAAGTGAGCCATGCACAAGTGCCGTTACAAGAAAAAAATCAAAGAGCTCTGTAATTAACAGCTTACTCTTTTTCAAAGGAAACGGCCCTTGAATCTTGGAAATGCCGCCCACAAATAAAAAACCCACTAAATGTCAATCTTCCACAATTCCTGAATCAAACGGTATGCCATATATGTGAGTGCAAACAGAGATGTGGTAACCAACTAGCTCAAATGTGACGCATGCACAAGCCCAAATACAAGAAAAATTAAAGTGCTCTGTAATTTGAACAGTTTACCCCTTTTCAAAGGAAACAGCCCAGAAACTTGGAAATACCCCCCATGGCTATATATTTTTAGAAACTACTCACCTTCAGCTACATAATGGTGCCATGCTTACATACATACATGAAGAATTCCAGACGCAGTAATCCATAGAACTCCATGCTTTTGGAGATTTTGTGAAAAAATAAATAAATGATTCAGTACAAACCTAATGTCAGTGATATCTCCACGTGACTCTACCTAACATTGACAAGTAAACCCCCCATAAATGTATCTCCACATGTCTTGAATCAACATATGCCATATGCAGGGTGCAAACAGACACGTGGCAACATACTACCTCAAATGGGAAGCATGCACAAGTGCAATTACAAGAAAAAATCTAATGCTCTCCTTTCTCAGGAAACAAACAAACGTGGAAATACCCTCGCAAACTATATATTTTAGGAAACTAAACACCTTCAGCTACATATGGGCCATGCTTTCATACATACTGAAGAATTCCAGACGGAGTAATCCAAAAGATTCTGTGTTTTGGTGATTTTGTGAAAAATAAAAAAGATGATTCAAAGGTTTAAATCCTACCTAAACCCACTACAAGCAAAAAAACTCACTAAATGTGAATCTCCCACATGTCCTGAATCAAACGGTATGCCATATCGTGCGTGCCACACAGAGGTGGGCCACGACCTAGCTCAAATGGGACGCATGCAGAAGTGCAATTACAAGAAAAAATCAGTGTTCTGTAATTTAACAGCCTATTCAACTTGAAATACCCCCCCAAAACTATATCTTTTTGGAATCTACACACCTTCAGCTATGTAACGGTATCATGCTTTCGTATATATAGAAGAATTCCAGACGCTGTTATTCAGACTCCGTGCTTTTAGGAGATTTTGTGAAAAAAAAAAAAAAAGAGGTCTCAAAGGTTGAAATCCTACCTAAACCCAATGGCAAAAAAAAACCCCACTAAATGGCAATCTCCCACATGTCCTGAATCAAACAGTATACCATATGGGTGGTGCAAACAAGAGCGGGGCCACCAACTAGCTCAAATGGAACCCATGCGCATTGCAATTACAAGAAAAAAATTTAAAAAACCGCCACAACCACCCCCCACCCCCACCCCCCCTTTTAGTGGTATTTAGTGAAAACCGTTAGTACGAGAGTCACACAAGTTTTGCATACTTTACTGATCCTAAAACTTCAATCCGGTCTTTTTTGGTACCTCTACCTCTGCAAAAATTTCTACTAAAATAGGCTTAGTTTCCCTTGAAATCGGACAAATAATGATCTGCGTTTACTTTACCGATATCACCGGGGATTGGGAAGCTTGGAAAGACAAAGTTTTTGCTAATTTAGAGTTTTAGGGTAAAAAAAAAAAACGGGGTGTGTATCACTTAAAGAATTTTTTGTGCGCATTTCCCCTTTTTTTGGCTCATTCCCATAGATGATCATCAGATCATCTTAGGATGATAACGAACTTGGAATACGGGCATAAATGCCGTTTTCCAATCGAAACCGATCGGAAAAATCACTTCCCGGAAATCATTTTCCAGGAAGTGATTTTTTCATTCATTGGCAAAGATCAATAATTTGGTGTGATCAGAATTGATCACCAAATTTTGATCTCTGTCCCCATTTTTTTTCTAAGTCTTTGCTAAGTAGCAAAGACTTAGAAAAAATCCTATTTGTGAATGGAACTTTGAGTTCCATTCACAAAATGTATAGTAAAGGCTGTCAGCATAGTAAAGGCTGCTATACTTCGGTAGTAAACTGAGATCGGAACCGATCTCAGTTTACTAGTCCACTAGACCACCAGGCAATATGGGGATGGACACCAAAGGGAAGCCCGGATGTCCTGTGATGTCACGGGACTTCCCTTTCCGCTGCGGCTCTGCAATGAATGAAGTACCGGGAGGTGGAGGGATTCCCTATACGATCCGGCACTTTAGGGGTTAATTTCTTGAGATCCCCCCATCGGTGTGGGACCAAACCGATGGGGGATCGAGGGGAAAGGGAGGGCACTTGAATAGTGCCCTCCGATCACACGGGGGAGCCTGCGGAGGGATTTAAAGGGCCTTGCCACCAATGGTAAATTTTACCATGCATGGCAAAAAGGAAGGAAATAGAGCGCAGTAAAATTTACCATTGGTGGCATGAAAGGGTTAAAGGACATGCCCACCCCCCAAACTATAATTTAAACCCACTACTGGCCCCACTATGTAGTGGTGTAAAATCCTTACCGCACATCCCAGCTCCAAATGACTCTCCTGTAGTCTGCCCCCCCCCCCCTTCAAGTCCCAAAAACTGGCCAGCAGCGTACTGCAGAGTCCATATAGGACTCTCCTCCTGTCTCCCCTCTGGAAGAAGTTTGGCATGCGCACTGCAGCCATTCTCCCCCCCTCCCGATTTTGTCTCCCTCCCCCTAGCTCCAAACCCTTTTGAGATAATGTACTTCTCTCCCCTCCCCCAGCCCTACTGCATTACATTATTCACAGAAAGTGCCTCGATCTTTACTTACCATGCCTCTCTCCTTCGCCGGTCTTAAGCTGGGTACACACGATGAGATATTTCGGTCCGATCGACCGATAGTTCAGTTGTATCGATTGATCGGACCGAAATTATCGCATCCGAATGTGCCCATGTCCATCGACTGTTCGTCCCAATCGGACGAAAGGACGATCGGCACAGGGTGGAAAACCTCATCCAATCGTGCGGTCCTCTATGGACCGCACGATCGGTCGCGGTGACTATCGGACGCGGCTGCTTTTGCCGCGACCGACAGTCCTTCCTCCTGGCCAACCGTTCGAAGTATCGAATGGTCGGTCAGGAGGAAAAATCGCTAGTGTGTACCTAGCTTAAACTCCCAGCACCGTGTCGTGATTGGCTGCCTCTCAGCCAATCAGGACGTGGCTGCTGGTCCCGCCCCCTGCTACATTCCGTGAAAGCATAGGGCCGGGGTGTCACAATCATGTGATTGTGTATATTTAAATGGGAAATGTATATTTATATATGATTTCCTATGGTTTGATCTTGTATTATTGTATGTGATTGTCCAGTCTTAAGCTGGGTACACACAGTAACGATAAAGCCCCCTGTGTGTACGTTCGTTTCCATCGCCGCGCTAGACTCCCTATAGGAGTCTAGCGCGGCCGATGGAAACACACAGTCCCAGCGTTCTCTCTTATGAAGTTCATAGGAGAACGCTCGGGACTGTGTGTACACGATCTTTGAAAGATGGCAGACAGGATCTTGCAGATCCTGTCTGTCATCTTTCAGAAATCTGTACTGTGTGAACCTAGCTTAAAATGTATTATTGTCTGTCTGGACAAGATAGTTTGTGTATTTGGTAAATGTGAATACAAGTAATTTCATTATATATAGTTAAGCAGGATGAAAGGACATCCTGTGGTCCCAACTGTCAGGTGCTAACCAGACTTGGCAATCAGCAGGGGTTAATTACAAGGACTCCATCCCCAGTTCATATTCATATTGGAAAGCAAAACCTATATCAAGACTATCTCTTTCTGTGAACATAATTTATATGAACTGTTTTTAAAAGTGGACTCGGGGGTAAAAACTTTCATTGGAAACTAAACATCCCATGTCTACTTGGTGTGGAACGCGACAGACACTTTTAGTTTGTTTATGTGTTAATAAGCAGTTACCATATTGAATTTAGTATCTATGAATTCATCTCGTCGCCCAGAACCCGGACTTGTAAGTTGGTAAGAAAACTGCAGGGTAAGCAAACTTGTGGGTGTGTCAGGGAGACCACCTGGAATGCGTTACACTTCTCTAGCTCAGCCCACCCCTTTCACACCCTGTGTGAGGTTGTGGGAAATAAGGCAATCCAGGCCACACAAGCTCTTTTTCAATTGAAGGAGCTTTATAAATACGCACCAGTATCAAGCACAACCATATCATACCAAGCAAGCACTGTCCATGGGATGCAGTTCCTGGGATCTCTGGGCTCCACTCTCTTGGCTCCGGACTGCTGGGCTGCTGCTGGATTTTCCTGGTCTGATTCTGCCTTCCTGGGTCCCTTGCTCTCACGCTAAGGGTAGTGGTTTACAGCTCTGAGCTGCTAGGCACTGCCTAAGCATGTGTCCTAGCTCTGTTCTCCCTTGCTTAGCTTTCCCTTCTGCCAAGCCCTAGTCTGCTTCCTCCTGCAGGCTAGCCTACTGTATCCCTTGCTCTCAAGCTAAAGGTCAGGATAGAGTTAATCAGCTCCCAGCTACAGGATACTTTTTTTTAAAGCCCGGTACGTGCTTTCGTTCATCACACCACAAGTGAACACACAAGTGCTCGAGTGGAAGTCAGGACCATCTTCCCCTCCCGGTTGTCCAGCCACAACTGGACCCACCACAGAGGGGATCTTAGGGCTTCCTGGTGCCGTAAGGCTATGGGAGGCCCACCAATACTGCCCCCCCTTTCAACTCCCAGCTGCCACCAGGAAGTCTTCAGGGAGGGTTCGATTGGGAAAGCTGAAGATCCTAAAAAGGGCCCAGCCTGTCCCGCTACATACTGTGACAAACAAAACAAAAATTTAGTGAGGAGTGGGGATAAGTGCTATGTGAAAAATAAATATGGGTGCCATCTCATTCGGGCAAATTAATAGGGTGCGCCAATTAGGGCCTCAGCCGGCAAAGGCGAAAAAATTATCCGGTCCCCTTAACGGGAACCAGGATGTGCAAGGAGTAAAACCATGCTCCCAGTGCTCAATAGTGCAAAGGGATAGCCGGGCTTCCAAGCCACCCCTCGTCCCATGACCTCGACCAAGCGTAGTGTGCAGACCCATCCATTACCAGACGGGAGCTTGGGAGAGACATCCCTGGTTTGGGACAGGAATGCCTTCCCTCTCAACCAGCTCTGATAAGAACAGATTTTTGATTTAAAATATTCTTTATTTGTCATAAAAAAAATATTAAAACAAACATTCATACCGTGTACTGTGACGCAGCACAGGCTGGTAACAATACACAAGCACTCATGCGGTGCACAACCTTTTATGTTGATACAACAAATACAATTGGTCCTGCATCACTCATTCATGACTTTACGTTCTTTCAGTGACAGGTCAAACAGGGGTAATGCTGGGGGAGGTGTGGGGTGGGCTGGGGCTGTGGGGGACTTTACATAACAAAACAGCGGGGGGGTGAAACATCGGGGGATTTGGGCTAGGGGGCAGCATTACACATTCAACACTTAACATTGTTACACAATTAAACAAAGCCTCAGTGTGAGGGGGTAGGAAAGGAGGTGTGAGGGTGGGGGAGACATTTGCCCGAAGCTTTATTTAAAAACAGACACAAAGGGAAGGAGGGGGGGCGGTAGAAAACAATTAATCGCCGTCTTCTTCCTCCACTCTGTCCATAATGGAATAGTCTCTGAAAGCTATGGTTGCTTGCGGCAGTCCAAAATGGACATCCTCTCCCTTCTTAGTACTAGGCGATTCCTGGCTACCCAGATAGCGTCCTTAAAACAGTTCATAAGGCGCCAGGCATCCTGGATCGCCTGGTCTCCGTAGCTCCAGAAATAGTCCGTAAAGCACCGAATGGTGAGAGAGGCTGTTCCTGGGCACATTGTCTCTGAGTCATGTTCCAAGGCATCCAACATTGCCTGTGCCACAGGGCATGCCCAGAAAGATGCATAGCAGTCTCCTCCTGGACTATGCAGAATGGACAATGTCTGTAGCGGCACAGGTTGCGGCATGCATGAAAGTCCTGAGAGGTAAACCCCCTTGAACAGACATCCACGCCAGGTCTTTGTTTGTTGGTGAGCCTGCTGCTGGCAATATTGTTCCAAACAGTCTCGACTGTAGCGCAGGGAGCCCTGGAATAGACTCCATTGTTGTCTCTAGCTCTGATGAGCTTGTAGATGACTTTCGATTTCCACGGGTCCGGATTCACTCCCTCCAGTTGGTGTCCTCACAAACTTTGTAACATCCAGGTAAAACCAGGTGTGTCCCAGTTGTAAGGGATGGAGCTGTCCCATTTTGTCCCAACCTAACCTCTCCAAGAGGTAGCGAAGAAGCGTGACATGGAGTTTCCCGCAGAGCTGTTGGCAAAACCGGTAATTGTCCGACGGATGCAGCTACATACAAAGAAAATCTGCAGCATGTGGGGGATGTCAGGGATTCCCTTCCCTCCCCTGCTGTGGTCCTTGTACATCACTGTCCGCTTTACTCTGTCCATCTTGGAGCCCCAGATAAGTAAAACACCGCCCTAGTAATGGCTCTGGACACTTGCCAGTGGGGGCCAGGCCTGGGCCATATCGCAGAACAGGAACGATCTCATTCCGCAATACTAGTCTTTACCTTCGATGGAAAGGTCTCTGGGCTCCATATCCAAATTTCTGTCGCATCTTTGAGAGTCTTTCATCCCAGATTTCAGGGCCGCTCCCTCTCCACCAAACCAGACTCCTAGAATTTTGATGAAGTCTGGGTTCACGGTGAAGAGCATTGAAGCGGTGACGACAGGTGCCATTCCCGAAGAGTAGAGCCTCTGACTTCCTGCAGTTGACCTTTGCCCCTGATGCTTGCCAAGTCCTCGCAGGTCTGGACGGTGCTGTCATCGACTGGGCATCTGCGCAGAAGATGGTGACGTCATCCATATACAGCGAGCACTTTGCCTCACGACGATCTGGACCTGGTGCGGTGATCCCTCTGATCCTCTGGTTCCGTCTGATGCTTTCTGCGAGGAGCTCTATGCAACAGACAAAAGAAGTGAGAGAGGCCACCTTGTCTGGCCCCAGACAAGATTGGAAAGGGGTCAGTTTTCCACCATTTACTAACACCGAGCTGACAATATCACGGTACATCGGCTAACATACGAACAAAATCTATCACCTAAACCAAGTCTACGCAGGGCCCTACTCATAAACACTGGGAGACACGGTCAAACGCTTTCTCCTGGTCAAGACTGACCAGGGCCGCGCGAGTGTCCGGATTTAATGGACCGTGTCTCTGATTAGAGCAAGACTATGCGATTCTGCGCCCGGGATGCCGCAGGTCTGGTCCGGATGGACGATCTGTCCGATGACAGCCTTTAGCCGGTTGGCAATACCTTTGCAAGGATCTTGTAGTCCACATTCAGAAGAGAGATCGGACGCCAATTTTTAAGGTCCGATCTCCCCCCTTCTGCTTATACAGATCGTAATCAGTCCTTCCCTCTTGACTGGGGCATTCTTGTCTACATCTGCCATCTCCTCGAAGAGTTCCAGCAAGTCCGGGCCAATGAGATCCCACAGCGCTACATAGAGCTCTGCTGGGAACCGTCACTGCCCGGGGTCCTGCCAGTTCTAAACGTTTGACAGCAGAGTGCAGCTCCTCCAGCGACAAGGGGCCTCTGTTCGAGCAACACCTATGGGATCAAGCGTGTTAGTAACACCAACAAAAAATACTCAGCCACATCCGTGTCGGTGGTTTTAGGGGAGTAGAGGGCACTGGTAGTCTGAAACCACTTTCATCACCGCTTCTTTTCCCTTCTGTCGTGCCGGTCTCGTCCCGCAGCTCCGTCAGGGGCGTGTGGCTGGAGTGGAGTTTCCTGAAAAAGAAAGAGTTACACCTTCTCCCCCTTCTCAAGATTCTCCACTTTGGAACAGAAGATGATGGCTCTGGATTCCTCCTCGAAGTGCTTTTGCAGCGACGACTTGGTCTCCTCCAGCTCCTCTCTTACGTCCCAGCCGTGAAGGTGAAGGTCCTGCAGGGACTGGAGTTGCCTCTGAAGTCTCCTGAAGTTTCCTTTCCTCTCACACGCCTGTTGTCATCCCTCTGGCCTGAAGTAGACACCGCGAAACTTAATCTTCACAAACTCCCACCAATCACTTATACAGTTAAAATAACATTTCTCGTTTCTCCAGCTGATATATGCATTCCGGAGTTCCTCTAGCAGGTCCTCTCTTTCCAACAGGGTGCTGTTCAGCTTCCAGGAGCCGGGGCCAGGAGGAAAACCGTGGCCCAGAGTCCCCTGAAAGAGAATGCCCCTGTGGTCCGAGAAGAAGCAGGGGACCATGGAGTGCGTGCCTTGCTTCACTGTGCGGGAGGTAAACACAAAGTCAATCCTAGAGCGCACAGATCCGTCGGGGCGGCTCCAGCTATAATTGACAGAGCCGTTCCCGATTGATCCGATTGCATCCTTTAAGGAAGCTTCGGTTACCATTTCCTTCAGCAGTTTCGATGTCACATCAAGCTTAGCATAGTTGCTGGAGCTGCGCCCGTTCTCCTCAATCGGACAGTTGAAATCCCCGCCCATCACCACTGCCCTGGTGGTTGCTAACTGGGCCCGCAGGGTCTGGAAAAGTTCCAGGCGCTCATTCTTCCCAGAGGGGGTGTACACATTGATTAGCGGACTGGCTCGCCCGCCCAGGAGCTATCTATGACCAGAATTCTGCCACAGACCAACTCCCGGACGGAATCAAGTGTGAAGAGGCCCCCCCTGATGAGAACGGATACACCCGCGGACTTACAGCTGCCCCCACCCGACCAGTAGGAGGGACCATGGGTCCACTGCCGACAGAGGTACCTATAGGATGGAGAGAAAGGTAAGGCACATTCCTGCAACATAAATATATCACATTGCTGTGTAGGGAGAAACGTTAGTATGGCTTGCCGTCTTAACTTATCTTTAATACTCCGTACATTAATGGTGAATATAGAAAGGGACACCATTAGTTAGGGTATAAAAAGAAAGTCCAGATCAGCACAGTACGTTACCGCTCCTGTCGGGGGGTTCCTCGTCTGGTGCTTTCTCCAGGGAGCTGAGTTGTTCGTTCAGCTCCGTGACAAGCTGGTGGATGTCCGCTGGATCCGCCTCTGGTATGATAACTGCCTCGTTGGGAGCAGGTGTTGGTGGCTCCTCGTTGGTCAGGGCAGCAACCATCTCTTCATTCTCCTGTTTCCTTACAGGATCTTCTTCTTCCATCTCTTCCTCTATTTCCTCCTGTGGTTCCACTTCCACTGCCTTTTTCTTGGAGTGGTCTGCAGAAGGGCTGTCCGTACGCACTTTCCTCTTCCTCTGACCTGTGGCGGGAGAAAGAGGGGGAAAATCCTCCGGGGAGAAGAGCGCAGCAGCGGTGGAGGGGGTTAGTACTGCTGCGGGGGTGGGGATAGGGGTGGGTGGGAGGAGGAGAGTAGGGGTAGGGCAAGCTGCTGGAGTGGGGATAGCTTGCACTGGGGGGGAGGGGGGGTGATGGGAATGATGGGGGAGGTAGGGACTAGACAGTAGGTCTGACAGTAGGTAGACAGTAGGTCTGGGTCCCGCTGCTGCAGCTGCTGCGTAGGTCCGGGTTCGCTGGGGGCAGTCTCTGTAGGTATGGTTGGCCTCACCACAGAGGTTGCACAACATTCTTTTTGGGCAGTCTTTAGCCTCGTGTCCAACATTTCTGCATAGCCTGCAGGCGAGCTCCTTGCAGTCCCTCATGACGTGCCCGGACGTGCTGCATTTTTTGCATATCTGCGGCTGGTCCGGGTAGTGCAGAGTTCCTGCTGAGCTGCCCAGGGAGAAGAACTGTGGAAGGTGTTGAAGGCCATCGGCTGCTGCTCCGTCGTTCCTCAATTTGACGATATACGCCCACTTTCCCGTCCAGTATCCCTCGTCATTAAAGATTCGGGTGGGGTCCTTAATGACTGTGCAGAATCTAGACAAAAAGGTGGTTATGTCCCTTACCGGTGTGAGCGAGTTCCGCATTGTGACCGTCACCCGCCGTTCCTCCCTTTGGATAGGGCAATTGCCCACAAAGTGAGAGAACGGGGATTCAGGCCCTGCCGCTTTAACTCGTTCCCAGTACCTCCTGCATATAGCAATGGAGGCAAAGGTCACGTAGAACACTCCGGCAAAGAACGACTGGATACTTACAGTCTCCGATGTTGAGAAGCCCTGTTCCTTAACCATCTTCCTTGTAAAGACCGTGGTGGTCATATCGGGCTCTGATAAGAACAGATTTTTGATTTAAAATATTCTTTATTTGTCATAAAAAATATATAAAACAAACATTCATACCGTGTACTGTGGCGCAGCACAGGCTGGTAACAATACACAAGCACTCATGTGGTGCAAAAACCTAACATAACAATAGGTCCTGCACTACTCATTCATGACTTTACTTACATTCTATAACGATATAGACAGGGGGTAATGCTGGGGGAGGTGTGGGCTGGGCTGGGGGGACATTTACATAACAAACTGATAAGTGGTGAAAACATATGGGGGGGACGGTTGGGCAAGGGGGCAGCATTACTCATTCAACACTTTAAGACATTGAAACATAATCAAATAAAGCCACAGTGTGGGGGGGAAGGAAAGGAGGTGTAAGGGTGGGGGAGACATTTGCCCAAAGCTTTATTTGAAAACACACAAAGGGAAAGGAGGGGGGGAGGCAGAAAACAATTAATCGCCGTCTTCTTCCTCCGCTCTGTCCATAATGGAATAGTCTCTGAGCAAGCTATGGATTAGCTTGCGGCAGTCCAAAATGGACATCCTCTCCCTTCTTAGAACCAGGCGATTCCTGGCTACCCAGATAGCGTCCTTAAAACAGTTCATAAGGCGCCAGGCATCCTGGATCGCCTGGTCTCCGTGAGCTCCAGGAAATAGTCCGTAAAGCACTGAATGGTGAGAGAGGCTGTTCCTGGGCACATTGTCTCTGAGTTCATGTTCCAAGGCATCCAACATAGCCTGTGCCACAGGGCATGCCCAGAAGAGATGCATAGCAGTCTCCTCCTGGACGATGCAGAATGGACAATGTCTGTAGCGGCACAGGTTGCGGGCATGCATGAAAGTCCTGAGGTAAACCCCCCTGAACCGACATCCACGCTAGGTCTTTATGTTTGTTGGTAAGCCTGCTGCTGGCAATATTGTCCCACACAGTCTTAGCTGTAGCAGCAGGGAGCCCTGGAATAGACTCCATTGTGTCTCTAGCTCTGATGAGCTTGTTAATCACTTTTGATTTCCACAGGTCTGGTTTCACTCCCTCCAGTTGGTGTTCCCTCACGAACTTTGTAACATCCAGGTAAAACCAAGGTGTGCTTGCAGACAGGAACATCTCATTCCGCAATACTATTGCTTTACCTTCGATGGAAAGGTCTCTGAGGCTCCATAGTCCAAATTTCTGTCGCATCTTTGAGAGTCTTTCATCCCAAGATTTCAGGCCGCTCCCTCTCCACCAAACCAGACTCCTAGATTTTGATGAAGTCTGGGTTCACGGTGAAGAGCATTGAAGCGGTGGACGACAGGTGCCATTCCCCGAAGAGTAGAGCCTCTGACTTCCTCCAGTTGACCTTTGCCCCTGATGCTTTGCACAGTCCTCGCAGTTCTGGACGAGTGCTGTCATCGACTGGCATCTGCGCAGAAGATGGTACGTCATCCATATACAGCGAGCACTTTGCCTCCGACGATCTGGACCTGGTGCGGTGATCCCTCTGATCCTCTGGTTCCGTCTGATGCTTTCTGCGAGAGCTCTATGCAACGACAAAAAGAAGTGAGAGAGGCCAGCCTTGTCTGGCCCCAGACAAGATTGGAAAGGGGTCAGTTTTCCAGCCATTTACTAACACCGAGCTGACAATATCACGGTAATCAGGCTAACATACGAACAAAATCTATCACCTAAACCAAGTCTACGCAGGCCCTACTCATAAACACATGGGAGACACGGTCAAACGCTTTCTCCTGGTCAAGACTGACCAGGGCCGCGCGGAGGTCCCGGAGGTATGGACCGTGTCTCTGATTAGAGCAAGACTATCTGCGATTCTGCGCCCGGGATGCCGCAGGTCTGGTCCGATGGACGATCTGTCCGATACAGCCTTTAGCCGGTTGGCAATTACCTTTGCAAGGATCTTGTAGTCCACATTCAGAAAGAGATCGGACGCCAATTTTTAAGGTCCGATCTCCCCCCTTCTGCTTATACAGAATCGTAATCAGTCCTTCCCTCAGTGACTGGGGCATTCTGTCTACATCTGCCATCTCCTCGAAGAGTTCCAGCAAGTCCGGGCCAATGAGATCCCACAGCGCTACATAGAGCTCTGCTGGAGACCGTCACTGCCCGGGTCCTGCCAGTTCTAAACGATTTGACAGCAGAGTGCAGCTCCTCCAGCGACAAGGGGCCTCTGTTCGAGCAACACCTATGGGATCAAGCGTGTTAGTAACACCAGACAAAAAATACTCAGCCACATCCGTGTGGTTTTTAGGGGAGTAGAGGGCACTGTAGTAGTCTGAAACCACTTTCATCACGCTTCTTTTCCCCTTCTGTCTGTGCCGGTCTCGTCCCGCAGCTCCGTCAGGGCGTGTGGCTGGAGTGGAGTTTCCTGAAAAAGAAAGAGTTACTTCTACCTTCTCCCCTTCTCAAGTTCTCCACTTTGGAACAGAAGATGATGGCTCTGGATTCCTCCTCGAAGTGCTTTTGCAGCGACGACTTGGTCTCCTCCAGCTCCTCTCTTACGTCCCAGCCGTGAAGGTGAAGGTCCTGCAGGGACTGGAGTTGCCTCTGAAGTCTCCTGAAGTTGCCTTTCCTCTCACACGCCCTGTTGTCTCCCTCTGGCCTGAAAGAAACCGCAAACTTAATCTTCACAAACTCCCACCAATCACTTATACAGTTAAAATAACATTTCTCGTTTCTCCAGCTGATATATGCATTCCGGAGTTCCTCTAGCAGGTCCTCTCTTTCCAACAGGGTGCTGTTCAGCTTCCAGAGCCGGGGCCAGGAGAAAACCGTGGCCCAGGTCCCCTGAAGAGAATGCCCCTGTGGTCCGAGAAGAAGCAGGGACCATGGAGTGCGTGCCTTGCTTCACTGTGCGGGAGGTAACACAAAGTCAATCCTAGAGCGCACAGATCCGTCGGGGCGGCTCCAGCTATAATTGACAGAGCCTTCCCGATTGATCCGATGCATCCTTTAAGGAAGCTTCGGTTACCATTTCCTTCACATTTTCGATGTCACATCAAGCTTAGCATAGTTGCTGGAGCTGCGCCCGTTCTCCCAATCGGACAGTTGAAATCCCCGCCCATCACCACTGCCCTGGTGTGTTGCTAACTGGGCCCGCAGGGTCTGGAAAAGTTCCAGGCGCTCATTCTTCCCAGAGGGGGTGTACACATTGATTAGCGGACTGGCTCGCCCGCCCAGGGAGCTATCTATGACCAGAATTCTGCCACAGACCAACTCCCGGACGGAATCAAGTGTGAAGAGGCCCCCCCTGATGAGAACGGATACACCCGCGGACTTACAGCTGCCCCCCACCCGCCAGTAGAGGGACCATGGGTCCACTGCCTGACACAGAGGTACCTATGATGTAGATAAAGGGTCCCTCACGAACTTTGTAACATCCAGGTAAAACCAAGGTGTGTCCCAGTTGTAAGGGATGGAGCTGTCCCACTTGTCCCAGCCTAAACCTCTCCATAGAGGTAGCAGGAAGAAGCGTGACATGGAGTTTCCCGCGGAGCTGTTGGCAAAGCTCGTGATTGTCCGGCGGATGCAGTTGCATACAAAGAAAATCCGCAGCATGGTGGGGATGTCAGGGATTCCCTTCCCTCCCCTGCTGTGGTCCTTGTACATCACTGACCGCTTTACTCTGTCCATCTTGGAGCCCCAGATAAAGTAAAACACCGCCCTAGTGATGGCTCTGGACACTGTTGCCAGTGGGGGCCAGGCCTGGGCCATATATGGACGAGTGCTGTCATCGACTGGGCGTCTGCGCAGAAGATGGTGACGTCATCCATATACAGCGAGCACTTTGCCTCACGATGGTCTGGACCTGGTACAGTGATCCCTCTGATCCTCTGGTTCTGCCTGATGCTTTCTCTGCCAAGGGCTTCTATGCAACAGACAAAAAGGAAGGTGAGAAGGGCCGCCTTGTCTGACCCCAGACAAGATTGGAAAGGAGTCAGTTTTCCAGCCATTCATAATACAGACTGACAATCTCACGGTACATCAGGCTAACATACGAACAAACTATCACCTAAACCAAGTCTACGCAGGGCCCTACTCATAAACATGGGAGACACGGTCAAACGCCTTCTCCTGGTCGAGACTGACCAGGGCCGCGACGGATGCGGCGGTCCCGATGTAATGGACCGTGTCTCTGATTAGAGCAAGACTATCTGCGATTCTGCCCCGGGTATGCCGCAGGTCTGGTCCGGGTGGACGATCTGTCCGATACAGCCTTTAGCCGGTTGGCGAGTACCTTTGCAAGGATCTTGTAGTCCACATTCAAAGAGAGATCGGGCGCCAATTTTTAAGGTCCGATCTCTCCCCCTTCTGCTTATACAAGATCGTGATCAATCCTTCCCTCAGCGACTGGGGCATTCTTTCTTCATCTGCCATCTCCTCAAGTTCCAGCAAGTCCGGGCCAGAGATCCCACAGCGCTACATAGAGCTCTGCTGGGAGACCATCACTGCCCGGGGTCCTGCCGGTTCTAAACGATTTGCAGCAGAGTGCAGCTCCTCCAGCGCCAGAGGGGCCTCTGTTCGGCAACACCTATGGATCAAGCGTGTTAGTAACAGCAGACAAAAATACTCGGTTATTTGTGCGTCTGTGGTTTTAGGGGAGTAGAGGGCGCTGTAGTAGTTGGAAACCACTTTCATCACCGCTTCTTTTCCCCTTCTGTCTGTGCCGGTCTCGTCCCGCAGCTCCGTCAGGGGCGTGTGGCCGGAGTGGAGTTTCCTGAAAAAGAAAGAGTTACACTTCTCCCCCTCGTTTCTCCAGCTGATATATGCATTCTGATAAGAACAGATACTACACTTGATCTTAGCCAAAAGGCCGAGAAGCGGCCTCAGCATGTATCCTAGCTGTTCCTTTGTCTGTGCTTCCCCCATGTGGACTAAAGCTGCTCTTTTTATTCTCACATTCCCTTTGAAGTGCAAATTACCAACCTTCAACCAGCAGCCAATCATCAGACTTGTTGAGCAGCAAACCAATCAGCAATTGCACAACTCAATCCTACAGGCCAGACGTGTTGGCACCGGGATAATTAATTTACAACAGGCAATCCCAGGAGTTTTACCCAATGAGCCATCTTGTGGACAAAGGACAAACTGCATATCCCCAACAATGTGCTTGATACATTTTACATATACATTATTAAGACAAGATATAATATTCGTAGAGGTGGTGCCTGGATAAAACACTGTTATATTATTTATTAATGACTGGGAACCACACTCTCCCATTTACTAATTCATGTTATTTCAGACCCCTGGTGCTCAGTCACAGTGGGTAATTGGTTTCACCCTTTTCATGGGTTTAAAAATGGCTCTGAAAGAGCGAGCTTTCCATTACCATCTAATCTTGGGACTGATAAGAGTTATTTTGAGGGCCAAAAACTCTGGAAACAACAATGGACTTTACACGGATTTATCTTCTTCATTTTATCCTGCAACATCAAGTATTTTCACTTTTCATCCCATTTTGTTTTACTGTTGCTTGTGTTGTATTTTGTCTTATGTTTTTCTGTAGATTATTGTTTGCATTGTTTTTGTTCGTATTAAACGATATTGAAATCGTTAGCTGAATCTCTGATTGCTCTAATTAGAACTAAGGAACTCTGCCTCTGAGACGCTATGTTTTACCAGTTTATTATATTCTATTGTATCCTGTTATATTCCTACCTGTACGTAGTAGTGAATTAAGTCATTATTAATTTTATTGTACAGCTGTTCATGCTGGGTAGGTTGGTGTACCGTTTAAACACACCTGGTGGAAGTTACCGAAGGTTCATGGTAAATATATATGTGACGGGCAACTCTCGGTTGAGTTTTGGGGGTTTCGCAGTGAGCTAAGCATGCTCAGAGCGCCCCGGGTGGAGGTTTGTAGTGCTTCCTTCACATCGGGCAGTGCGGTGAAGGAGAGAGGCATGGTAAGTAAAGATCGGGGCACTTTCTGTGAATAGTAGTAATGCGGTTGGGGTTGGGGAGGGAGCAGTACATTATATCAAAAGTTTATCAGAAGGGTGAACATGCCCTTTAATGCAACATTAAAACTCTCTGTTGATCTCTTCAAAAGTATCTGTCCATTATTCTAGATCCATGGTTTGCTGTATATCTATTTCCCATTCTAATTGATATTTTTCTTTTTGTAAAGTTTGAGTTAATTAGTAATTTTATAGGTTCTTGACATGGGATTGTAGAGGCATAACTGTTCATAATATGTATATGGGTTTGGTTCGCTTTTTTTTTTTTTTTTGTATTTTGTAAAAGTAATGGAATTGTCCCCATGGGGGTGCCTCCCTTTTTTTTTTGTTTGGATCTGGGGGCAGTGATAGACCTTTTTATTTGTGGAGGAAGGTTCATATTGTGTTTAGTTCTCTTTTACCACATTGCAATACAAAAAAAAAAAAAAAAATCAAGTGACTATATATTGATGTGTACATTTTTAAACCCATGTAGTTACTATTCTAGTACTATTGGGGTAACATACATAGTAATTGAGGTTGTGTAAAGACATACTCCATTAAGTCCAACCTCCTTTTTTTTTTTTTTTTTTTTTTTTTTTTTTTTAACCCTTCCTAACAGTTGCTCCAGAGGAAGGCAAAAAAAGCCAGCATAAAAAAAAAGGGGGGAGGAATTACTTCCTGACTCCAAATGGCAATCGGAAAGTATCCCTGGATCAACCAGATCTATGTATTAATACCAGTAGTTCTCAATATTTTTTAGTTTTAGAAACTTATCCAGGCCATTTTTAAAGCTATTCAATGAACTGCTGGAAGACCGTTGCACCGTTCTCACTGTAAAGAAACCTTTCCTAACCTAAAGATGAAACTTCTTTTCTTCCAACCTTAAAGGATGTCCACGAGTCCTCTGATATGACCTATTCGTGAACAATGCACCATAGAGTTCATTTGTATGGCCCATTAATATATTTGTATAAGGTTATAATATCCACACGCAAACGTCGCTTCTCCAATGTAAACACTCCTAACTTGTCTAATCTGCCTGCATATTCAAGCCCCTCCATTCCCTTTATTATTTTAGTTGCACTTCTCTGAACTGCTTCAATTTTATAAGATGTCCCTGTTGTATATGAGATTCCAAAACTGTACCGCATATTCCAAATGAGGCCTTTACCAGTGCCTTGTAAAGAGGGAGAATAATATTTTTCTCTCTTGAATCTATTCCTCTCTTTATACAAGACAATATCTTGCTAGCTCTAGCCGTTGCTACCTGGCATTGTTTTCTGCAGCGAAGTCTGATCTACCAGAACCCCCAAATCCTTTTCCATTATAGACTGACTTAAGTTATTTATAATGTAGGTGGCACAGGGATTATTAAATCCTATATGCATCCTTACATTTATCAACATTGAATCTCATCTGCCATTCTGCTGCCCATTTTGATAATCTATCTAGGTCTGCTTGCATCTCTTGCACATCATTTGAAGTTTCCAAAGCTCTGCATAGTTAAGTGTCATCAGCAAACAGACCTTGCTCTCAATGCCCCCTTCTGAGTCATTTATAAACAGATTAAAAAGAAGTGGCCCCAGTACAGAACCCTGAGGCACTCTGCTTAGAACTTTTGCCCACATAGATGTAGCTCCAATAACCAATTCTCTATCCATGAACAAATGTTTTCTTCTAGGCCAACAGTCCTCAGTTTATACATTAGTCGCCTATGTGGCACAGTATCAAAAGCTTTCGCAAAATTGAAGTATACCACATCCGCTGCTGTGCCTGAATCTAAATTCTTACTCACTTCTTCATAAAAACCAATTAAATTTGTCTGACATGATCTGTGTCTCATAAATTCATTCTGACTACTACTAATAAGATCAGTTCTGGAGGCAGTCAAGGATATGATCCCGTAACAAAGTTTCCATCACCTTCCTTACCACTGATGTTAGGCTTACAGGTCTATAGTTACCAGGCTGTGAACGACTACCTTTTTTTTTTTGAATATTGGTATTACATCTGCTTTTTTCCAGTCAAGCGGCACATCCCCAGACCAAAGTGAATCAGAAAAGATGAGAAACAGTGGTCTAGATAGAACTGAACTATATCTCTTTTAAAATCTGGGGCTTTATTTTTGTGAAGGTTCTCATTCATCCAGGTCATGGTATATCTGTTGTATTCAATTAGATCAACTGGACTTGAAGTTAATTCTTGAAGTTTCGCTAGTCATTCGACTAGCTTTCTCAATTCAGAATGACTTGTACAAGAATGCACCCCGGAAAATCCCAATTAGCATATCACAGCCAAGTGTTA
Source organism: Hymenochirus boettgeri (assembly GCA_019447015.1). Taxonomy (NCBI): domain Eukaryota; kingdom Metazoa; phylum Chordata; class Amphibia; order Anura; family Pipidae; genus Hymenochirus; species Hymenochirus boettgeri. The sequence continues at coordinate 212,759,318 of CM033472.1, read as the reverse complement.
AGGGCGTGATTGGATAGTGGCTAAGAGGTGTTATAGGAACGCCCAGAGTAATGTGTCAAAACAGCATTGTACATGGCAGACAGTTGGTGTCGAACCCCCCCACCTCTATTTAGGCTTGGTTTCTTTATTTTCACATAAATGGCCTCCTTAACACCTCTTTTAAACCAGTCACATTCCTTTGCCAATATGTTAACATTACAATCTTCAAAGGTATGTCCTTTATCCTTAAGATGCAGGTACACGGCTGAGTCCTGACCCGAGGAATTGGCTCTTCTGTGCTTGGCCATACGTTGATGCAGTTGCTGTTTAGTCTTCCCCCACATACAAATCAGAGCATTCTTCACTGCACTGCGTATATGATGTCGCTTTTCTTGTGTTTCTGTATTGGGTCTTTCGGATGTACCAATTGCTGCCTCAGTGTGTTGTTCAGTTTAAAGCAGACAGGGATACGGTGTTTTTTGAAAATTCTTCTTAATTTCTCGGAGACCCCTGCTACATATGGGATGACCATGTTCTTTCTCCTGTCTTGCTTTTCTCCTTCACTGTTGGTATTCGTGTTCTTTTCTTTCATTCTACTTCTTTTGACAAAGGCCCAGTCTGGATATCCACAAGTTTTAAGGGCTCCTCTGATGTTTCATTTCTTTAGCCTTCGCCTCTGTGCTAGTGGGGATGTTCTCTGCTCTGTGTTGCAGGGCATTCCTATAACACCTCTTAGCCACTATCCAATCACGCCCTTAACACTTGGCTGTGATATGCTAATTGGGATTTTCCAGGGTACATTATTGCCAAAGATTCTTGTACAAGTCATTCTGAATTGAGAAAGCCAGTCGGATGACTAGCGAAACGTCTTCAAGAACTAAACTTCAAGTCCAGTTGATCTAAATGAATACAACAGATATTGGGCTTTATTGATATTTACTTACTAATTGTTTCCGTACTATATCCTCCGTCAGCCAATGTGGATACTCCTCATTTCTCCCCTGCATATTATTACAATCCCTGCTGTAAGCACTAGGATTCTCTATAGTGAAAACCGATGTAAAAAAACAATTTAGCAGATTAGCCTTTTTGCATCCTCTGCAACCATCTCAGCCCCATTGTTTAATGGTCCCACATTCTCAGTCCTCACCTTTTTTTAATATATATTTGCATTTTGGGGTTGGAGTTGCTTTGTTCGGCTATCCGTATTTCATTCTCTATTTTAGCTAGTTTAATTGCTTTTTATTACAGCTTTTATACTCCCTGTAAGCCTGATCTGTTTCCTCTGATTTCAAAATTTTAAAAGCCTTTTTCTTTTTTTCCATTTCCCTTTTTACCTGAGCATTAAGCTATGCAGGAGCGGACCTAATTTTTTTACACTTGTTACATTTAGAAATGTAATTGTTTAATATCCCTTTAATAGTGGTCGACATCTGCTCAGTATCTTTACCTAGAAACAATTTCCCCCAGTCTATGAGCAGTAGTGATTCCTTTAACAACATAAAATTAGCTTTCCTAAAGTTAAGGTTTTATTAACCCAGAGCACTTTAGTTTTTTGCAACCTATATTAAATGACACTATATCATGATCGCTATTCCCTAAGATTCCCATCACCTTCATTTCCAAAATGAGCTCAGGGTTATTAGATATCACCAGATCCAACAACGCATTCTGTCTAGTAGGAACTTCTACCATCTGTGAAAGAAAATGCTCATATAGGAAATTTAAGAACTTAATACCTTTTGAGGTGCTGGCAGTTCCCCTACTCCAATCTGTTAGGGTAGTTAAAATCCCCCATAACCAAAACATGCTCCATACCAGCAGCCCTCGCCAACTGCATATGGAGATTCATTTCCACCTCCTCCCTGACATTTGGCAGCTTATAACATACAACAACAATTAATTTACCACCTTCTTGCTTCCTGTACACCGCTCTACCCATATTGTTTCTGCCATATCGTTTATACCCCCATCTATTCAATCTTGTAGATTTGGCTTCAATTCCCGTTTCACATACATACATACTCCCCCTCCTTTTTTATTAACTCTGTCATGTCTAAATAAGGAGTATCCTTTAATATTTACTGTTCAGTCGTGTGAATCATTTAGCCACGTTTCTGCTATACCGATCACATCATCATACCTTTTCTTTAAAGCTCTTAGTTCTAGTTCCCCAGTTTTTCCAGCCAGACTTCTTGCATTTGTAAACATACATTTTAGATTATCAATTGATTTACTTACTTACTGATTTACCATACTTGGATGTACATGCCTCCTTATACTCTATGCTGTACCCCCCCCCATACCTAATTTAAAATCTCCTAGCCATCTTCTCCCCCAAAACAGCTGCACCATCATCGAGGTGAAATCCGTCTCTACTAAACAGCCTGTAGCAAACAGAAAAGTCAGCCCAGTTCTCTAAAAACCCAAACCCCATCTCCTTACACCACCCTCTTAGCCACGCATTTATACCCCTAAGCTCCCTAGCGTAGCACGTGTGCTTTTACCTTGGCCCCTAACTCTCGGAATTCATTTTTAAGGACCTCACCTCCACCTCTAACTTTGTCATTGGCACCAATGTGAACCAAGACCGCCGGCTCACTCCCAGCCCCACCCAATAATCTGTCTACACTATCCACCACATGTCGAACCCTAGCACCAGGCAGACAACACACTGTTCGGCATGTAGGGTCTTGGCAACAGATTACCCTATCTACCCTTCTAAAAATGGAGTCCACTACCACCTGCCTATCCTTCCTAGCCCCCAGGTTTCCCTTGTTTTGTAGATGGCGGTCCCCTGCGTGCTCAAGGTAAAGGCCTGCTCCATACATGCTACTTCCGAGCTATCGTCCTCCACATCTTCGCCTAAAACGACAAATCTGTTGGGATCAACCAGCTGGAAAGAAGCATCCCTATCCTTCCGTTCCCTACTTCCCCTGGTGACCCTTACAAATCTTCCTTTACCACCCTATGTGCCCCATTTCCACCCTCCAGTTTACTGGCCCCTGTCAGTACCTGCAATTCCCCCAGATTTGTCAAGCCTATGGGACTGCATGATCGATTGGGATTTACAATCGGTCCCATAGGGAACCGCACGATCGATTGGAATTTATCAACACGTCCGTTCGTTCCATCCACACGCGACCGACCAAAAGTGCAGTGAATCGGTCGGCCGGCCGAAAATATCTGCTGGTGTGTATCCAGCCTAAAACCGTAAAACCCCTTTACAAGTAAATTGCTCTGGAGGAAGAACTTATGTGTGATTCAAAACCAAGGTTTCTACAGTCCACAGCCAATTTAAACCAATTAGCTACACTCCCATCCAATCGGAGAGAAAAGAAAAAAAAAAAGCCTTTCTTTTGTCTCTTACCAGCTCCCACCCTACAGGTAACAATGCGTTGAACACAAGTATTTATTTTAGAAACCCAGTGTTTAAGTTTACTTAAACAATTCCTACCACCTTATTCAATCAGTAAGTAGTAAAAAAACAACAAAAAAAGTTAATTTATTACTTACACAGACCAACTCCTAGAAATAAATAGTGCTAGGTTAGTACATTTACTAGACTGCAATTCACAGTTAAATCCCTTGTGTTCTAGATTTTCATGGATTACCGTTATCTTGTAGTTGAGCCTGGACTATAGGTTATAGACTTAAGGAATAGTGCTGACATGTATATATGGTTATGGTAGAGCGATTGGGGTTATGGTTTATGGTTTGTTCTGTATACCATACTGTCGTATGGAAGTGTTGTGTTATATGTTGTTTGATGTGTGTTGGTAGGATATCAATGAAGCTCTCCCAGAGTTTTGAAAATTTGCTGACTTTGTTTTCTTTGTCTAGTGTTGCTTCCACCCAGTCCATTCGGAATAGGAAGATAGTTTGGTTTTAAATATTTTCATGGACGGTGGGGTGGGTGTTATCCATAGTTAAAGTATAGTTTTTCCTAGCCCGCGGCTGATTATTGAGAAGTATTTTTTTTGCTCCTGGTGTAATACGGGAGTGTTGTGTGTGTTTGCGTGTCCAAAGATTGCCCAGAGTGGTGTTAGGGGGACATAGTTTATTAAATTTGTGTGGAGAATGTTGCCACTTGGTTCCAAAAGTCTTGGATAACTGGGCAGGACCACATGCAATGGAAGAGATCTGGTTTAGGATCCCTGCATTTTGGACACAAAGACTGAGGCAGACCCCTGATCCTCCCCAATCTATATGGTGAAATGTAGCCCCTGTGCAGTAGTTTCAGGTTCATTTCGTGGTATGAGACTGCTGGGAGATATTTTGTGTGTAGACTTATGATTTCCTGTGTGATGTTTTCTGTTAGTGTGGGTATGTCTTGTTTCCAGTGGTCCTATTTTTTGGTGGGTGGTTTGGGCGTTTGTGTGATGTTGTAAGAGTTTGTGGTAGTTAGATAGGGAGTTCAAGCTTTGTTCCGGGGAGTGGAGGAGTGTGTCTAGTGGGTTGTTCCAATCTATTTCTTTTAGATGAGAGATCGATTGAGACATAGCTGCTGGCTTGTAGGTAGTGAAAAAAATTTGGTCCTATGATGGGGAATTTGAGTTTTGCCTGTGAGAAGGATAATGGGTGTTTGGTGTGTCTATTAGTTTTTATTCCTTCAGCTTTCCATCTGTAAAATATTGTGTGTGCCCTCCCCCCCTGGAAATCTGGATGATTAGTGAATGGTAGCCATAGTGACTGGGATTGTTTTAGGCCCATCATTGGGCGAGCCTTGTTCCAGGCTTTCCAGCCTGACATCAGAAGAGGGTTGTTCCTGGTCTCCTCTGGCAGGTCCATGAAACGGGTATGTAACATCGAGGGCAGAGACTGGAGGCCGCAAAGTTGGTGGTCTAGGGTAGTGTGGGTGTAGTTTGAGGAGGCGTGCAGCCAGTCCCTAACTGGCTGCACGAGGCTGTGTTGTATAGTTCGATGTTTGGAAAGCTAATGCCTCCTTTGTTTTTGGGCATCATGAGTGTGTTGAAGTTGATTCGTGAGGGTTTGTTGTGCCATATATATTTGCGGAAAATGGAGTTTATCTGTTTTAGGTCTTTTCGGGTCAGGAATAGCGGTAACGTTTGTAGTAGATACAGTAGTTTAGGGAACAGGATTATCTTTATAAGATTGGCTCTGCCTGTGAAGGATAAAGGGAATTTCACCCATGCCGTCAATGTGTTTGTCATTCGGGTTATAAGTGGGGGGATATTTTCCGAGTATAACTGTTCAATTTGTCTGGGCAGGCGGACTCCTAGGTATGTAATGGCTGTATTGGCCCATTTGAATGGGAGTTTTTTTGACCAATTTGGGGGGTCCTTTGTTCCTAGGAGGAGCGCTTCTGATTTGTTGTAATTAATTTGCGGTCCCGACAGTCTCCCAAACCGTGACAAATCGTTCATTATGGCTGGTATGGATCTGGTTGGTTTGGATATAAATAGGAGGATGTCGTCTGCATATGCTGAAAGTTTCAAAATTTCCCTGCCCACTTTGATACCTGTGATTTGTCTATTGTTGGATATAGTTCTGAGTAGTGGGTCTATGCTGAGGTTAAATAGGGGGGAAAGTGGGCATCCTTGCCTTGTTCCTCTGTGGGTCTGGAATGTGTGTGAGTTGGTGTTGTTGATTAGTAGGGAGGTATTTGTGTTTTTGTGAAGGAATGTAATTAGTCTGATAAAACGGAGTCCAAAATTCCGTAATGTGAGGATTTTATGTAGGAATTCCCAGGAGATCCTGTCAAAAGCTTTGTCAGCATCCAGACTCAGTAGGACCTCCTGGGAATGAGATTTGGTGGGGTAGGCTGATATGGCGGCTAAAGCTGTGCGGATGGCTTTGGTAGTGTTTCTGCCTTTGGTGAATCCTAGTTGTGAGTCTGTGATTTAAGTTTGGCATAATGTGGCTAAGCCTATTTGCCATTATTTTTGTTAAGATTTTATAATCTTGGTTTAGTAATGATATTGGCCTATAGGATTGGACTAGTAGTGGGTCTTTGTTTGGTTTGAGGAGTAAAATGGTTTGGGAGTCATTAAAACTTTGTATATGGATATCTTGGCTGAGTATGATGTTGTATAGGTCTGCGAGGGTGGGCAGTATATGGGGGTTTATTAATTTGTAGTATCGGGGCTGGGGGTTTTGGTATTATGGAGTGTTTTGATGACTTTGGAGATTTCCTGCAGTTTTTGGAACTTTGGGGGGGGACTACAGGAGAACCAGATGGAGTTGGGATGTGAGGTAAGGATTAAACTACACTACATGGTGGGGCCAGTAGTTGGGGGGATTATAGTTTTGGGGGTGGACATGCCCTTTAAGTAACATTAGATTCTAGTGGGTTTGTGCCCTTGGTAATTGTGAGTTCATTTCTAGTATTATAGAAATTGGTTGGTGTGTCTGCTTTAGTTGTTTCTCAGGTAGTGGGATGAAGCCTCCTCCGGTGTAGTATAAAGTTGTGATTTGCCATTGTCCGTTACTCTCAGTTTAGCTGGATATAGCATTTGAAATTTTATATTATGTTCATGCAAGTATTGACAGACTGGGTTAAAGGCCTTTCTCTTGGCACTTACTGCTGCGGAGAAGTCCTGGAATAGCAAGAGTTTGTGGTTATTAACTTCAAGGTTTTTCATTTTTCGATATGTTTGTAAGATTAGTTCTTTGTCCCTGAAGTCTAGCAGTTTCGTAATTACTGATCGGGGTCTTTCAGTGGTTAGTCTGCTCTCGGGGCCGATCCTATGGATTCTCTCAATTTGTAATCCATTGTGGTGTGGTGTTATTCCAAGAGTGTTTATGAGATCTTGGGTGACAAATTGTAAGAGATCTTGGCCTTTGTATGTTTCTGGTATACCGATAATTCGGAGATTATTTCTTCTCGTGCGGTTTTCTAGGTCATTCAGCTTGTCTTGTCGTTGTTGGAGAGAGTTGTGTTGTAGTCTGGAAGTGTTTTCCAGGGGGGTTAGAGAGTCCTCTATATTGCTTATTCTTGTTTCTAGAGTTGAGATTCTCTGTGTGTTTTCTGTGACCTGAGAGAGTGCTGAGGATATGGAGGAGTGTAGTACTTCCAATCTTTTGTCGAGTAAGGGCATTATTATGTTGGATACTTCTGTCGCTATTTTAGCTGCTTGGTCAGAGGTTATGGTTTGTGGGTCTGAGGTGTAAGAGGTAGTGGTTTCATCTTCGGAAGACATGTCGTTTTCCTCTGCAGGTGGGTTGGAGGGTTTATTTGAAGGTTTAGGCATATCTTTATGTCTTTGGTTTTGGGGTTTGTGATGGTTTATCTTTGTTGTTATTGATGATATTATGAGTGGGTGGTCCAGAGGAGGCTTGCTGTTCACTTTTTTTTTTTTTTTTCTTTTGCCCATGTCTGAGGTAGACTTTTCTATATATTTGCCCATAGTTTGATAGGTCTCAGACGTGGGGTAGGTTTTGCTGGTAGGTGCAGATTGTAGAGGAGAAATTGAGGGCTCTTGATGGTATTCAGCTTACATATTTAGTTTGTGTAGTGGGTTGGGGTTGTCAGGTTTTGGTGGAGGTTTGAGGGTCGTTCCTGAGCTCCCAAGGCCTGTCAGCAATTCGGATACGTCCGTTTCAGTAATAATATGATGGATTTGGAAGTAGATGGTTCAGCTGAGGTGTATATTTGGGGTGAGTAGGCAGAGGGGAAGGGTAGTTTGGAGTTAGATGTGATTAGTATGGTGGTTCACAGAGGTAATCATGGGGGGAGAGCGGCAGATCGGCCGTATTTTGGTTAAAAATAGTGTACTTTTGTAGATGGAGTTCGTTTGATTAGTGGGGGTTTGGTTCACTCCTGGGCCTTGGGTGCCGATCTTTCTGATTTGCTCTGAGACCGGGAGCTGTTTTGTGGGTAGAGGCGGTGCAGTTCCGTGGCCCGTTGGGGTTAGATTAAGGCCTATGGCTGTTTTGGGCCTATGTGGCCAGGCTTCTAGACGGTACGTGGCGGGAAAGATTACCGGCGTGGCAGGCCAGGTTCGTATCGGTTATCGTCCTGGGGTGTCGGGGCCCTGAGGACTCTCTGGGTTCAGTGGCGGTCCCGGGGCTCCAGAGCCAAGTAGGCTTCTGTTTGTTTGAGGCCTCCCTTTGGGCTTGGGGGCATCTCGCTAGGTTAGCAGCTGCTGTCCTGTGGGTCACCTCTGTGGGATCAGGGCTCCACGCGGTCTCTGCTCTGCACTGGCTGGGCTGCGGTCGTGTCTCCACCGGCGCCTCAGTATCGCTCCGGGTCAAGTCAGTTCCACATACCTGAGGCCTCCGGACCTGGAGTTGGCGTCGACCGCAGGTGTCCCTGGGTTTCTGTGTCGTGGTTGGCCTCCTTGGTGTGGGCCCCTCGTTTCAGTGTCTGAGCACCGGCCTTCGTGTGCAACGGAGCCGTGGGAGCTTCAGGTGTTGGCGGTAAATTTGTGGTTAGAGTTTCAGCCAGTTAGCGGGTGTCGGGATGTTGTTCCCGCCAGTCCGGCCCGACTTCGGGGGATGTGGTGAAAGGGCAGCCTCCGGTATCTGTGGTGGCTGTCAGCTGGGAAAAGATGTACTTTTACCCCTTTTTTGTTGCAAGTTGTGGTTTTTTTCCTTTTTTTCCCTTTCCTTTTGGCTCGGGAGATGTGGAGCCTCTGTAAAATGCGTCAGCTCTCGGGGTCCCGCCCCCCGGAAGTCTGCAACAATTATTCTTAAATGTCTAGTTAGTAATGCATCCAATAATGTGCTTAAAGGCACAGTTCAGTGGAAATTATCAGTTGATTTCATACCCTTTGCTATTTCCTGCTGTTGACATTAGTGAGCTGACATTTCAGGTTCTAACGGTCCTTCTTCTTCCCAGGATGCACCCCTTCCTTGGATTGTTCCTAACAGTAATTTCTACTGATTGGCTGTTGGGATGGGTCAATCATGCTCAGATCTCTACTGAGCAACTGAATCAACCCAGGCGCTGGGTCAAGGGCAAGACCATAACGATCTCTACTAGGGGTCCTGCAAACAGGAAGTCAGTATTTTGGTTGCATTTATTTATAAAATGCTGAATTGGCAGATTAAGGTCATTGGGATGGAAAAATACTGCTCTTTTTTCTGAAAAGCCTTTGTATTTGCACTGAACTTCCCCTTTAATATATCAGTTGTAGTTTCGGGCAGATAATTCATAAGTGACCATTTTTCTTTTTCTTTTTAAAGTGTGGATATGCTATTAAATATTATATGGTCTAGAAACAGACCTACCTATAAATTGTGTAAGTATTTTCCATTTATTTAGGGTTACAGGCTTCAGTTTTCATGTTTTTAAAAAAAAGAATAAGCTTATCTTCCTTTTCACCATCCAGATCTTCATATGACTTCACTCTGAAGGTTCTGTATTTTAGTGTTGTATATTATCAACAAAAATATAATTGTTAAATGTATAATAACTTTCTTTGTCCATAGGAGAAGCCTGTAAATGAAGAGCCACCGACATCCCCCAAACCAGAGAGTGAAGAAAGTGACCTCGGTAATAAACAGCTTTTTATACAATAGTAACAGTCCATTATAGCAAGGTGAAGCTAAACTTGAAAAGTTGCCTTCTATTTCTAATGCTAACCATACACTGATTCAGTATTTTGAAGTACATGTAATCTGGGGCAAATTATTTTTTTAACTAATCACACAGTGATTAGGATTAATTACCCCCGGGCCCAATCCTAAATCTGCATTTTTTTTCTTCTCTGACCTACCTATCCCTTGGTGTTTTTTTTAGCTCTGGGAGTTTTACTTTTTAAAGAGGGCAAGGCACAGCTAGTCAGTAAAGGGCTGTCAATCACCCAGCCCCTCCCCCTGGCACACTACATATGGAAACTATCCATTCTATAAATGTAAAGCTTATTTACACTATTATTCACTGCATGGCTAATTGATTCAGCATTAAGACCAGAAATGGGAAAAAACCTTATCTAGATAAACCCAATCCTGCAGTTAGCTGCTATCTGTGTTACTTTAGTCCCAATGTTGCACTTTACCTAAAGAAATAAATTACAAAGCCCCCCCCCCCCCCCCCCCACACAAACACCTTCAAACTCCTACAGCTGGAGAGAATCTTACTTGATTCTAGCAGTGATTACTTACAGCTCTCAGTGCTGCTTACCTTCCCATAGCAAAGCAGTTTTACTTTCACTTTAACACAAAATCACTGGGTGAATGCTATTGGCTGTAGTGGGGCACAGATCATCTCCACTGCACATGCTTCACATTCTAGCTGTGCCTCAGTTTTGGGAGGGGGTGGATACATAGAGTGGAAACATGCATACTAACTAGTAGTGAGCTGAACAGGACACAAGGAGAACTAGTGACAGGGAGCACTGAGAGCAAAAAATGATCACGTTCCTGACAGCACTAAAAATATAGAAAAGGATAAATGCAAGTAATTTTTTTTCGGTTTAGTGTCCCTTGAAACGACAAGTAGTCAATTGAAATATTTATAAATGCCATTTAGCTATGTTTTACAATCAACAACTATCCAAGATCAATTTAGATTTAATACTGAAGCATAATATTAATCGCAAAATGATTGGCTAGACTGTTGTATGTCGATTATTAAATTGCCAAGTGTATGGCGGGTGGGCAATTAAATTTCCTTGTAAAAACTGATTTTATAAAAATTACATTACTATCCCTGGTTCATTGTTTTTTTTGTTTTGTTTTTTTTTTTGGATTTCTTTTTTTGAAAATAAACATATTAAAAATAAATCTATTATCCAGCCTGAGACAATCAATTAATATTTTGATTTTTTTGGGTACAGAATTAGTATTGAGGGCCAGTCAGTGGCAGCCAATGGGCCGCATGTGCCCCGTGACTTACTTTGCCCAGGTGTGGTGTATGGGCTGCAAACAAAGTTAAAATGATGATTTGCATTGCACATTGTAAGCATAGATTAAAACACTACCGACTATTTAAAGTGTTTGCTTTATAGGGCCCATAACACGTTTTTCTTTAATTGGCAGAAATTGATGATGAGGGAGTAATCGCTCCAGATCAGGATGAGCCACAAGAAATGGGAGATGAAGATGTAGAGGTAATATGCGTCCTGAATAAATTTACATATTTATTTGTAACCTCAGAATCTAAATTAAAAGGAAACTAAACTCGCTAAACTGACCATTTTAAATAATAGGTGGGTGTTTAATTTACAGGTACAAGTAGAATAGCCTTTTCCTACCTTCCTGTAAACAATAAAACTCACCCAATGCAGGTTTAAATATTATTGCCTGTACTCTGCTCGTGCCTGATGGCGCTCTGAACTGATCTGCATCCTATATTCGGCGCATGTGCACCTATACAAAAGATAGGCAAAGCGGATAGTTCATTGATCAACTGTTCAGAAGATTTTAGCCCTTCATTGTGTGAGTACTTTTGTTCAAGTACTACTTCAAATTTTCAGTTTAGTGTCCTGATCATATTTTCGAGGTTTATCGAACGTTCAAGGCTATTTTCAAGGATTTTTGAAAATAGCCTTGAACATTCGATCGAAAATCCGTTCCGTTTTCGGATCTTTTTTTTTTTTTTTTTTTCTATAAAGGAAAATAACTTCTGATTAAATATCTACATACAAATGCATGTAATAACTGATAAAAATTAGGGTTGGGGACAGATAACTGACAAGTCACCAGTTTTTGGTTTTATGGCCCTTTAAGAAAGGGAATTGTGTTTTATAGTTCTTATATAAATCCTCTAAAATATTAACTTGTAGATCAATTGTAGGATTGCTTTGCCATGTTGCTAAAAACCTTATTTCCCTAGGTTACTGAGGAAATGATGGATAAAGCCAATGAAAAGAAAGTTGAAGCAATTGATGCTTTGGGCGAAGGTGGGTACTTTACCACAAAAAGGAATTAGTGCAGCTCTTTATTTTGTAATGGCTCTGGGTGTGTTGGAGATTTTAAATTAAACCCTATTCTTGCCATTAATGATTTTAACAGCAAACAGCAGCTTGAGAGTGAGAAGAATGTTTATACTGAGACTGTTTGACAAAGGAAGTGATATATAAGTCTTGCAACTTCCTACTAACACTTCCTACTTCCCTACTAATACTCAGAAAATGTTTTGATTCACTAACACTGCTGTCAATCTAATATTAAGCACACCATTGGATGCAACACTAAAAGGGAAGTGATAAATTAATATAATATAAGGGATAGAATATAACAGAAAACGAATAATCGCCAACGCTTCAAGCTTGATAAAGGCCAATAGAACAAGGCCGAAACATTTTTTTTTTTTTTTTTTTGCACTATGCACTTTTATTGAATTGAATAAATCTGTTAAAGAGACCTGTGGAGCGTTGGCGATTATTCGTTTTGTGTTGTGTATTGGGACCCAAACCAGCAGCTCCAGGCACATTAAGTTATATGGGAACGCTGTGTGCACATTAACACAGACTATATATATATATATATACATACATACATACATACATACATACATACATACATACATACATACACTACAACATACATACATACATACATACATACATACATACATACATACATACATACATACATACATACATACATACATACATATATATATATACACACACACACACACACACACACACACACACACACACACACACACACACACACACACACACACACACACACACACACACACTAAGGAATGGTATTGACTATGCATGTATGTAGCGACTAAGCATTACTATGTTTAAACTTTTGCAAGCATTGTGATTTTACAATTTCTATTTGATGTTTTGTATGGTTTTTAATCTTACACGTGACGGTTGAGAGGGTGGGTGGTGGGAGGGATAAGGGGAGGGTACTTACCTTTTTTTATAGAGGGTTGGGATTACAAAATGGAGTAATCTGATGACTGCCGGAATGGCTGTAATGCGTTGATATGTATTACTACCAATAAAGTATTGATTTAAATGTCCAGCGGCGTGCTCGATATCCCAGTATATATTGTTTGAAGTGAGGAGCACCTGGGCACTTTAAAATCAACAGCAGGTAAATAAATACATACAAGCTGGCCAGCTCAAAAAGTAAATAAATATAAAATATGACCAAGAGGTCTAAAAGACCTATATTAATAAAAAGGATATTGTGTATGTATAATATCAATAGCCCAAAAATGTAGCCCCAATGGGAGATATTCATTGGAGTCCCAATGGTAGATATAAGTAGATAAGTTCATAAAAGGTATGACCAAAGGGAAATCGAAATATTCAAATGGCTCCAGAAGGGATGAAATGTCCATCCTATATAGCCAAAAATATGTATGTATATACATAAAACGTGCACCTAAAGTTATCTTGATGTCAATATATGAATAATAGATAGGGAGGATCAACTCCTTTAAAATGAATATACTCCCACGTCTATTGAACATTTTTCACTGTTTACTAGTTTTGATATAAAAACATGGCTAGATCTCCTACAGATTTAAGTGATTGCAAATTAAAGGGTAACTGTGGTCTTAAATTCTTCCAAATTAGTAAGAATTCTATAAAATGCCTTCATTTGTACCTTCAAAATAAAACCTAAATCACATCTCCTAGATAAAATTTGTGAGTAGTTATTGCTGGAAAGGTTCAGCAATATTACTTCCTGCTTGAACACTTCCTGTTTTCAGCCATGAGAATAGCTTGTAGTCATGTGACCAACCTCTGCCTGCATTAATAGGCTCCCCTTTGTCATTTGGCATTCAAGATGTTTGGAAACTACAACTCTCAGCTAATAAAGCATGCTGGGAGTTGTAGTTTCCAAACCTCTTGAATGCCACCCTCACCCTCCCACCCAGTTTAGTTTGTACCTGTGGGCTCTCCTCCATCCAGTAATGTGCCAGCATTGAAGAGTCAGCGAGTAATGTGCCAGCATTGAAGAGTCAGCGATCAGGTAATTGAAGAGTCAACGATCAGGTAAGCATTTCGGCAGCCAGGGCGCTCATTCCCTGTACTGGCACGCCGGGCTTGGCACCGGGCAGTGACGTCGGCCGGCGCGCCAGTACAAGAAATGATCGTGCGGCTGCCGGAGAGGTAAGTAAGCAGTGACTCAAGTATAAACAGAGTCCAAGTTTTCAGGCTGATTTTACAGCCTAAAAAACTCTGTTTATACTCGAGTATATACGGTAAGACATATCTCCTTTACCACCTGTTCTGCAATAAAACTGAAAAACCCAAACTAATTTTTCCCAGTCGAGATACCCTTTAAGAGGGTAAACACCATTATGATCAGTGCACAAATGTTTCATACATACAGAATACTACGCCTCTATTCCTTAATACTTGGATGCTGTGTTTAAGTAGCAACTATTCAGTAGACTTAACTGGGTGATTCAAAGAATGCACTGATATATAAACATCTGAAGGGTATATTAAACAAAAAAAATCATAACTTGTTAAAGATTTATTGTAATGAATACACTGTAAATGCAGTTTATTCTGTTAATGCTAGAAACTTTAAAAGGGCACACTCTCACCTTTTAAAGGGCATGTCCACCCCCAAAACTATAATTTAACCCACTACTGGCCCCACTGTGTAGTGCTGAAAAATCCTTACCTTAGATCTATGCTCCAAATGGTTCCCCTACAGTGTCTGTGCAAAGTTGTGAAAACTGAAGAGTAGGAGCTGTCGGTGAGTCTTCCGGATGCCTGCTATTTCCTTGAGGTTTTGACATGCGCATGGGAGCCCCCCCAACCGCCATTTTTGTTTAATTTAAAAAGCAGCAGAACTCTACGTACAGTCCTTTGATCCTCTGTCATTCTGATCTAGTGGGCTAGGGTGCCCTACACTACAGGAAAAATCATCATGACTCTAGCGTCAGTCTATCCAAAGTTACAGCTGTATAAATGGTGTTTTTTCTTGCTAGTACTGTGATTTGTGGCATCAACAGAATTTTTTTGTTCTGCCTTTAAAGGAAAACTAAACCCAATTTTTTATACTCCTGTCTGAAAACAACCCCCCTGAAAACACCAGTAAGCTGTAAAATACCACGTCAGTAAATTTTTATTAAAGTAAATATGTCTGTTAAGAAGTGGAAGAAGTATCTGTGTGTATGTGCAGTGTCAGACCACACATCCTGACCTCAGTCACATGCTTCCTTGCTTTATCTGTCCTGTAAAAGGATTGGCTAGAGATTATTTATGGGTGTGACCAGCTGTAACAAGTTTCTGCCATAACTAAGGACTGAGCATGTGCAGAACATGGTTGTTGACCAAACTCTGTGATGCTAGAATGCTGTGAAGTAAAGTACAAACCATATGTTATTAGGTTAATTTCCCAGCTCTGTATCAAAATGAGAAATAAGACACAGATTACTGGTTTTATATCAAGGTATTCTGACTTCTGGTTCAGTGTTGTTCTGTGACTCTAGTTATCCTTTAAGTTTAAGGTTGGTGCATGCCCACTGCTGGGAAAAAGCATCATCTGCTGCAACTTTTTCTTTCACTAAGGTACCCAGAGAATGGTTGCAGGTCTGTAGCTAGCTTCATGTGACTGTCACAGAGACTCTGACAGAAAGGACAGACCAGGAACTGAAAGCCTAAAACTTAAGATGCAGAGAAGCTAGAGACCTCACCCTAGTCTTGTTTGAAAGTTTTGAGATCTGTTATATAGAGGGACAACAGTTACCCTTTAATAAAAGTCTATTGAAGACTAAAATAAGTGGCCTTAAACTTTTTAATTTTCTAGTGATTAAAACTAGCAAGTTAAATGATGAAGTAATCTAAATGGGGGTTCTGTTTATTAGGAAGCATGGTCAAGCTTCCATGTGGTAATATCACCCCAACATGCCCCTCTAATGGGAGGTCCTGACTCCAAATGGCAATCAGAAAGTATCCCTTGATCAACCAGAACTATAGTATATGTATTAATACCAATAATTCTCTATTTTTTAGTTTTAGAAACTTATCTAGCCCTCTTTTAAAGTTATTGAAAGAACTTGCCATTACTACATCTGCTAGAAGACCGTTCCACAGTTTCTGTTCTCATTGTAAAGAAACCTTTAACATGAAGATGAAACTTCCTTTCTTCCAATCTTAAAGGATGTCCACGAATCCTTCGATATGTTAGTGAACAATGTGACAGAGTTTATTGTATGGCCCATTAATATATTTATATGAAGTGATCATATATATTTCCTTTATTCTTTTAGTTGCCCTTCTCTGAACTGCTTCCAATTTCAAGATGTCCCTTTTGTATATGGGATTCCAAAACTGCACCACATATTCCAAAAGATGCCTTACCAGTGCCTTGTAAAGAGGGAGAATATTTTTTTTCTGTTGAATCTATTCTGCTCTTTATACTAGACAATATCCTGCTAGCTATAGCTGTCTACGTAGCCGTCTGGCATTGTTTGCTACAGCTAAGTTTATCTTCCAGAACCTCCAAATCTTTTTCCATTAGAGATTCACATTACACAGTTTTTTATGGTGTAGGTGGCACATGGATTATTAAACCCCTAATGCATCACCTTACATTTATCAACATTGAATTTCATCTGCCATTCTGTTGCCCATTTTCATAGTTTATCTAGGTCTGCTTGCAGCAGTTTCCAAAGCTCTGCATACTTTAGTGTCATCTGCAAAGACAAGAGACTTTGCACTCAATGTTTCCTTCTAAGTAATTTATAAACAATGAAAAAGTGGCCCCTGTATGGAACCCTGGGACACTTCACTTAGGACCTTATCCCACATTGATGTAGCTACATCGGCCACCAGTCTCTTTGCGATCAATTAACCAATTCTCTATCCATGTACAAATGTTTTTTTCTAGGCCAACTGGCCAGCACCTTCCCTACCACTGATGTTAGGCTTACAGGTCTGTCTACCTTTTTTGAATATTGGTAT